>JAGYHZ010000435.1:0-10631 GCA_024244195.1 Ascosphaera aggregata | reverse complement strand
CCGCCGATATCACGAACATCCGCCAGGGGCGATACACGGGGGGTAACACCTCCACGACGTTCCATGTCGGCTAATTGGAAAGATGTCCTCAACTCGAACAATGTGTCACCGCCGAACATTGTCGCAATGAAAGGACAATCTGGTTTCAGCACAGAATTAATCTGTGATAGAACGGACGGCAAATCATTGGTCCAATGCATCGACAGCGAAGAGAGGACCGCGTCGAATGACTCCGGTTTATAAGGTAGACATTCGAGAGATGGGAGAACTTGTCGGATGATGCTCATTTGCGTCTGTGAATTGAATGGTAAATCCTTATCACGATATAGCATAGCTTCCGAGTCGTCGACACAGGTTAGGCGTTTGATTCTTGTGCTTGGTGGAGGGAAAGGCGGTGCCGATGGGTCGTCATGGTTAGGAACCGGCTTTGTAAGAGCATTTGCTATATTGCAGCTATTTGCACCTAGGTCGAGAACATGGTCAAAGTCTCGTTTGATATCCTGAGTTTGGTTTACGAGTATTAGCGGGTTGGTCATCAATTATCGCACACATGCTCTCTCTCTCTCTCTCTCTTTCTATCTCTCTCCTCACTATGTATTCGTACCAGCAATCGATCACACATGCGCGCAGCCACTTCATCCCTTAGATAATCTGTCCTCCGGCTCAAGTCGACATTACTGCCAGCTCGCTCTCTCTGCAACCATTTTGTCCTGCGGTCGAACACTTCTAATGCAGCATTGTCAGGTGCTTGTACGGCATAACTTCTTGACGCTGGCCTGATGAGTCGCTGTCGCAAGGATAGGAATGTTCGAAGATAGGGTCGCAGAGACATGACAATACCAGTACCGCGAGATTCTGAGGTAATTGACGTAGCACCTATAATTGATACATTGATATCTGATTAATACCTCCGTATCGTGAAGCTCAAGAAGGTGAAGTATTTCGCAGAGCCGAAAGCGATGACGTCGATGATCTCCGCATACGAAAAAGTGACATTGTGCACTACTTGAAAGTATATCCACCTGGCGACGTCCACAATTTTTCTTAAAACCCGCACGAGACGACCAGGTCAAGTGGACAGGCATTGGAAACGCATCAACCATAATAGAAGGGAGGATGACTGACGATCGTTGACGAGATTCGAAGATACTGTATGTTCAAGGCTACGTCCTGATATTATGTCATTGCGATTGAGGGGAATGTTGCTGTTTGAGCCTATCAATCGCGTCTCATAGCGTCATACGATTCCAGTTCCTCCAAGAATTTGACCATACCTTGACTATGAGATCGATCGCAATCTCATTTCTGACCTGACTGCAGAATCTTACTCGTCGCTGATTACTCCTGGCGATCCATTGAAGTTGCCGTCTCTCACTCGAGACCTGATCTGATACTACAGATGTGGGTTTGGGATTCTTGCCCGACAAACTAGGGCTGGACTCACCATGGCGAAACCATTCCCATACACCTTTATATCATGTCCATGCTCGCACGATGCGACGCATCCTCCAACGCATGGCCGTCGCATGTCACAGCAGAACAAATCAGATTTCGCGCTATCACCCAGCCAAAGACGGCGTAAATCAAGAGCACGGGATCAGCAGCAGCAGCAGCAGGAGGAGGAGGAAGATGAGGATGAGGAGGACGAGACATTTGACCCTCGTGCCCCGCGGTCAAATTACTCGCTGTACCCGCCTGAACATCTGTTATATTGTGAAGACTGCCACCAGATTAAATGTCCACGCTGTGTGACTGAGGAGATTGTATGCTGGTACTGTCCGAGTTGTCTATTTGAAACGCCCAGCAGCATGGTCAGGAGTGAGGGTAATAGGTATTGAGAAGCATTCAACCGCTTTCCGGCGACGACAGCTGCTACCTTATACTTGTTCTGGGCTGGTGCTGATAGGTATTTTCTTTTTTCTTTTCTTTCCTTCCACAGATGCGGTCGAAATTGCTTCAATTGCCCAGTATGCATGTCCCCATTAGCAGTGACTGCCTTGGGGACAGGAGAGAACGCAACTCAGAACGGTCCATGGGTTTTAGCTTGCAGCTATTGCATGTGGACGACTCTCGACATTGAGATCAAATTCGACAAACCAACGAATATACGCGCGCAGCTTTCGTCGCTTCTCAAAGCTAAAGAAGCTAAAGCATGGGCTGCAGGTGCATTCAATCCCGCTTCTGAACCTGCTGGCTCCCCGAACAAACCAAGAAGAGTTTCGATATCATCTAGCTCGGCAACAAATGATCCTGCGAACAGATTCTCACAACTCAAATCATTCTATCGGAAACAAATGTCAGAGACATCGAATAGTAATGGCAATCCATTCTCAGGGTCTGATTACGGCGGTATCTATTCTGCGCCTGGTGCTCTGAATCGGATCATGTCCTTATATTCTTCGGGGTTGGGGAATCTTGGGAATCTCAAAAAGTCTAAAGGACGACTTCCAGTCATGCGAGAAGCATTAACACCCTCAGAAGGTTTACGCATTACTTCGCCTAAAATGGAGGAGGACACGATCCGTCAAATGGTAGCTCGCGAATGCGACTGGGATAGTATGCTCTCCATAGAGCAACGGCAAAACCAAATACAAGGAACCCGCTTTGTGGATGACTTACGCCCACTGCCTGTACTTCTCAGGACAAAACGTGCTAAGCGATGCAAAACATGCAAACACATCCTCGTCAAACCAGAATTCAAACCGCAATCAACACGATTCCGCATAAGACTTATAGCATTGAGTTACATCCCACTCGCGTCGATCCGACCATTACATCCGGCCCCCCTGCTGAATACAGGAGGACCAGCTGTGGTTCCACAAATGGTAAACATGGAGTCTCTCGAGCCTCATAGGCCAGTCAACTATCTCCTGACGATGAAAAATCACATGTTTGACTCGATAAAAGTCACGTTGGCGACACCAAGCATAACACCTGGCCCTGTGCGTTCCAAAGTCACCATACTGTGTCCGACGTTTGAGGTAGGACCGAACAGTGATGTCTGGGATGAAGCACTGACTACGACGGGGACAGATCCGCGCTCTTCACGTACTGGTCTTGATAAGTCTGCGGAGGCAGGTAAAGTATGGGATAAGGGAAGGAATTGGACAACAGTCGTGGTGGAAGTTGTTCCTGGTAAGTTGCCGTCGGAAGAAGAGATTGAGGACGACGATGACGTGATTGAAGTACCGGTATTCGTGAGACTAGAATGGGAAGGTGAAAATACTGGGGATGACGTCTCATTGAGAGATACTACCAAAAGGGATAAAGAGGGCGATGTCGTGAAGAGAGAATTGGCATATTGGATCGTACTAGGGGTGGGGAGAATCAGGGGCAGATGTTCTCGAATCATATAATTGACATCCTACAACTCTCGAGAAACACGAGTTCACCGTTGGGAATACACTTGTCTCAAATGCTCGACATGACGGCTATAAAAGCCGCTGAATTTCTCAGGAAAAAGGGTCTAAACCCGTCCATGACCAAAACCTCCAAATAATACCATCATCCAGCTAATTTTTGAAACTGTGAAGACTAAGTGTCATTTTGATAGATCTCAAGTCTATAACCACGTCGACAAAGAAAAAGACAAGCATCTGGCAAGACACCATTTTCTCGAGCTTCTTTTTCAAAGCTCGCCGAGAGCATTGACTGCATTATTGGTGATGGGATTCCTCCACCAACGAAGGATCCTCCCGGGAAACGAGGTAATGCGGCGCATAGTGGAAATGAAGCTGGCAAAATGTAATGGCATAGCTTTTAACTCAGCAATGACCAAGTTGAAAGAGATTTTTGTTGAGCGAAAAAAGAAAACCATCAGACCATCATATTAGACCCTAAGGAAGAAGTGTTGTGTAGAGTGTAGAAAGGATGAAGGAAAAAGAAAGGTTAGAGCAAGAGGCAGAGGATCATCATATACAGATCTAGTAGTCGGCAACGCTAGTCTGAGGGAACTCAAACACAACACCGCGGCCGGTAAGTCTGCGGTAGACCTCGGAGTAACCATCAAGGCGATGGTCAACACCGCCACGCTCCTTCTCGTGCAAGATGACCTTGAGGGTCTTGCTGCCGTCCTCCTTTGTCCGGAGACGCTTGCCAACGATCTCAACGGGGTAAACGATATCGGAAAGGATGGCGTCATGGACAGCAGTCAAAGTACGAGACCGAGGGCGCTTCTGCTTCTGGTTGGTGCGAGAATTGACAGAACGCTTAGAACGGGGAAGGATCCGGCGGTAGGCGATGAAGACGACCTGGCGGTCAGAGAACTTCTTCTCAAGCTCACGGGTGAGGCTAATGGTGCTTTTGCGTTAGAATAAAGGCACTGGATAATGTACTATGTTCGGCGTAGTTAACCGAAATGAAGAAAAAGAAATAGAATGAAGCGTAGTGCTCATTTCTCGGGATATTTTCAAACAACTTCAAGGGGGATGTCGTACCGCTGCTGGATCTTGTGGAAGCCGGCGAGAAGAGGAACAGGAACGAAGATCACGACAGCCTTCTTGCCGTGGCCAACCTCGACCTATTGTTGTTCAAAATAAAAATGAGCCTGTCAGCATTTCCCCAATCCCTTCGTTTTCTTCATAATCAACAATAATCCGCCCATGTAGTTATATGCTCCCAAATAGCTGTGACGAGGCGTCGCATGACCATGCAATACGAATTTGCAATTCTGTATGGTGTTCAATATGAAAATGATTTCCTTCGTATTGTGCCGATGATTGCCACACAGTATTTGACTCCGTATATGCAGTTGTCCCCTGAAATGACTGATTTTTCGCATCGCGCTTGTTGCAGGACTGAAAACCCCTTTGTCGCAATATTCCCGGATACCGACACAATCTCCATCCACATATTCTTGTATCCCATCTCTTCTCACCGCATAGTATTAGCTGTTCCTTACCTCACGAGCAGAGACGAACTGCAAAGGTCTGAGAGCAGCCTTGAGGTCGGAGGTATTGTTCTCCAAGTCGAAGAGAGCATTGGCCAAGTTGGTCTCAAGCTCGGAGGGGTTTTGCCTCGACGGGCTGTTGTGGGCGATCTTTTGGAGAGAAGCAGCCATGATTGCGACTTGGTTGATGATGCCTGCCTTGGTGGATGCGGACCGCTTCTTCTTCTTCTTCTTCTTCCTGCAGAATCCCAACGGTCCCAATATTAACGACTGTAAATCGAAAACGATAACACCAAAAATGACGACCTGGCGGATAGGAAGATGAACGCGCACCTATTTAGGGATGGAAATCCGTTGCCGAGTATCGCTGCACACACACACACACACAGACACAGGTCACACTTCAACTCTGTCGTTCCCTCTATCGCACTTTTTTGTCAATTTTCGCGTTGCCCGTTTCGTGGGTGTGGAGGATCTCGCTTATGCGGCCGTGCTAAGCCTAACACGGTTAGAGTAACAGGCACGTGATTATGCTCTTGGCACCTCCTTCCGACGCCAAATCTATCAGAGAAACAACATCATGGGGAAGAGAAGCATGGAAAACAGGGATCATGGCAGCGTTCTCAGTTCAGCAATGGGTGTATGTGTGGGTGATGTTATTCTTGTTGATGGTACTAATGTCTTTGTGCTTAATTGACCTGTGATGGCGTGGCGGTTACGGCTCTGATATCCATGTCTGAAGACGCTTTCTGAGAAACCCGCTGAGGAACCGGTTGCGGGTTAAGTCCGTCACGGTTGTTAAGATGTCTACAAATAATGCAACTTTTCAATTGATTCAAAGTATGAATGACACTGATTGAAAGGGATATAAAGGAGGATAGGAGATTTAATACCGCAAAGGTCATTCCTTCTCACTCGTATCGCGGAAAGTCATACGTGTCTGGTGGATCCTGCAAGGTCGTTCTGATATATCTACTTGCCTCTTTAATGTCGTTGTCAAACGCCGCCAGGTACTGTGGCATTGTCAGCCTCACCATCTCATTGCACCGTGACGCGCCATGGACTGCGGCCTTGGCAACATGATACCGTGAAACGCGGTTAACGAGCATCATGTCGAATGGCGTCGTTGTACTGCCTTCTTCCATGTACGATGCGACCGAGATGCGGGCTAGATTTGGTCTTCCAAATAGCAGGCCGCTGATTTCATGGGCATAGCCGTGATAGTTGATATGAATTGCTTTATCCGGCGTGAAAAGTGCATCAAAAGCATCGTTCGACAATGAATGCGGATGCGAAGATTCACTCCCAAGAATCATCAAGTCTGTGACATTGACGACACGAACACGCATCTCAGGGATGCGTTTCCTGAGGAGTGCAGCGGCGACTAGCACTTCAAAGGTCACTTCTGTTCCAATGCCGACAAGGACGACGTCAGGGCTCAAGCCTTTGTCCGTACTTGCCCATTTCCATATGGAGCCACCAGCACGGCAATGTGACTCTGCCTCTTCCGCACTGAGGTAAACAGGTGTCGGCGATTTAGAGCCTACCATCAAGTTGACTTTGCCCTTCGATGCGAGACAGTGTGCAATGGTGGATAAGAACGTGTTAGCGTCAGGAGGAAGGTAGACGCGAGCTGCATCCGCCTTGAGATTTAACACAGTGCCAATGAAAGATGGGTTCTGGTGCGAGAACCCGTTATGCTCCTGACGTGCCCATGTGCTAGTCTCAATGTAGTTGATGCTTGCCAAACTATTCCTCCAGCTGGTCTCCTTTGCCAACTTCATGAATTTACTATATTGAACCATCATGGTTGTGATGATTCCAAGGAAGCTTTCATAGGATGGGAAAATTCCCATGCGGCCCGTGAGAGTATATCCCTCGAGGAACCCCTGACAATTGTGCTCACTCAACACCTCGATAACGCGGCCACCCCGTGCGTTTGAGAACTCATCCCACTGGAAGTTCCGGCCAGTGTTATCCAATGCATGATCTAGCTTGTTGCTTACAAGTTCGTCCGGGGAAAAAAGACGCACAGTCCTTGGATTCGCTAGAAAGACTGCGTCAATCATTTTGCCTACCACTTTCATCGTGCTCGCTATGTCGAATTTCTTGAACGCAAATTTCCTCCAATCAGGTACGGTGATGGGAACCCAGCCTTGATGAACCACCGGATTTTGTCCCATTCTTCTTTCCTTGTTTTCCGGAAGAATTGACAAGATATCATCAATAGGGGCCCCATCCGTGGTCACTAATTCAGCAAACCTGTAACGGCCCAACCATCTCTTTAATTCGTCCAGCTGGCCTTGGTCCGATTTTACTTTGGGTAGAGGCACTTGGTGGGCTCGAAATGAACCCTCAACGATATTCCCATCTACCTTTTTCGGTCCAGTCCAGCCCTTTGGAGTCCTCATGAGAATGACTGGCCATTGCGGTTTCATGATTGGATGACCTGACCGGGCGGCTTTTTGGATCTTCTTGATCTCTCCGACAGCCCATTCGAGAGCATTATTCAGGTCGGTGTCGATATCGTCCAAATCCGTTACAAATTTTGGAAGATATCCATATCCTCTGAAAAGGAGGGTCAACTCTTCATCGTCCATACATCCGTACACAGTGCGCTCGCTAATTTTGAAGCCATTGATATGCACAATCGGTAGTACTGCCCCTGATTCCGCTGGATCGATGTATTTAGCACCGTGCCACGCAGTAGCCGTCGGCCCGGCTTCTGCCTCCCCATCACCGATAACAACTACGGTAATCAGGTCTGGCTTATCCATAACCGCTCCGAAAGCGGTTGCTAACGCATATCCAAGCTCACCACCCTCATGAATCGCCCCGGGAGTCTCAGCATTGACATGGCTTGGCAAGCCCAACGGCGTGCTGAAGCTCGTGATGAGGTTCGTGAGGCCCTTTTTGTCACGGCTGTACTGTGGGTAGTATTGTTCCAACGAACCTTCAAGCCATAGACATGCCAAGATTGCGGGTGCTCCATGTCCTGGCCCTGTGATGAAAATGCAGTCGAGATCATGTTTCTTGACAAGATACGTCATGTTGGCATATACAATGACAAGTCCGGGACATGTCCCCCAATGCCCTGAGTACGTCAGCTCTATCTTGTTGATTACTAGCTTGGACAAACACACCTAAGAGCCGTGGCTTGATGTCGTCGAATCTCAGATCGCGCTCATAATATGCATTGTCCTTTAAAAAGATCATTGCTGCAGCTATGTAATTTGCGGCCCTGCAATACTTGACGATCGCGGCATGGTCTTTATCATCCAGGGCAGTCCTAGGAAGCTTGATGGCTAATTCGTTCACCGATTCAGGTAGGTGTGAGCGCAGGGGCCCTGGGTTTGGTCTATCAATAATCTCTCCCGGCATTTTGCTTGTGTACTAGAGAGGCGTTTCAACGCGTTGTTCGGAGACAGTGGGGTTGCTTTTTCGCCAGGTGTTGCCCTTCGATCCATTTTCAGGCTTTTCTTTGGTCGCAATATTTATCTATAACTCAGTGCTCTTCGATTTCTGGGGTTCCGCCACCATTCGTCGGCTGTCAAACTTAACCTTCTTTGCCGCTCCCAAACCAAGTTTAAACCCACCGTCGGGGTATACCACTGCGCACGCTGTATGTTGCGGTCTTCAGCCCGTGCTGGAGTCGGCATCGACATACAACTCGGAATCATCCTTGCCTGTCTTATCCGGACTAAGGAGTAATTCTTCGCTGCCCGTTTGACGTCATTTTGTCTACACGGTTGCTTCGAGACTTGCTGTGCCACAGTATGCCTGGAGTTTGCCTTTCTGTCAATGCGGGCTTTTACTCCTTGAAGACCACTATTTCCATAGTTGGGGCAACCACCGGTGCAGATTGCGACTGCCAAGTTCGAGGGATTGATTACACGTCCGGCAGTGTTCTATGAGCATGACAAGGAAAAATTGAGAGGGAGCTGAAGGGCAATGAGCTCGCCTGAGGCCTTCCAGTACATCCTGAAGTACCTAAAGGAAGATTTTGAGCTCCAAGAATTGCAATCAAGAGATGAATTTGCCTGCGTTCTGCACAGGCGTGGCAAGTCTGACAGAGAGGTTGTCATTGATGATGACATCTGCAGTCACCTAGAAGAAGTCTCTGGTATGACACATCTGTAAGTTCAACCCAGACAAACCTACTGGAATTCATTAGGCACAACTTTGCGTCCCTCAATATTACCAGAAGGTCAAGGAATCTGATGCCCAAGGAGAAGAACATCGCTTTTTTTTTGATCCACCTTCCATCAGGCAGTTCTGATTGTATTGGAATCTATCCAATAGATCAAAACAATGTGAAGTCCAATTGATTACGCAAGCATGGATTTCATGGAATAAGTTACACATTATCCCTTGAGGCCGTAGCGGATCTTACCTCAATACCCTCCTCTTTTCTTAGCATTATCGCGCTTCATTCAGGCAGTGGTATGTCGCTTGGCGTCATAGAAAATAGCAGATCGCTTGATACGAGGTGTGCTCTGTCTGCGCCGTCCAAAGTGATAATCATAGACTGACCGTCCTCATCAGAGGCTTGACCCCTTTGGCAGGATTGCCGGGCGCTGCACGGAGTGGTTCTATTGATCCGAGGTACGAGCCCTGTAGAGCATTATTCAAAACACTTTGGCTCATGTTGTTTAGTCTGGTATTCCATTACACGTCTGAAGCGGGACGGCTGAGCTCCAGTACTTCATCTGGTATGCACGTCACTGAAGCGGAGGAGCTCCTAAATGAAACGGCCGGCTGGTAGTCTCTGACTGGCACAATTGATTTCTCTCAGTGTGCTTTATCGATGCACCAAGTGATATGCACAGGCTCACATTCCATATTGTTGTGAATCGCATCTTGGACTACATTGGCAGTTACCACTTCAAACTCTCAACAAAGTCGATGCGCTCGTGTTCGCAGCTGGCAATATGGAGAGGAGTGCACATCTGTGAGAATAGATTGTTGAGAAGTGTCGTTGCCTGAGATTTTCCGTGGACGAGACAGCTAATGGTGAGGAGCCCGGCGATGATGTGGTGGTCGGCGTCTCAGCTATTTCCAGCAATGGACAGCGGGTACTATTTGTCAAGCAGATGACATAGTAAGCTGAGCCTGCGAAGACCTTTACATTATACGGTTACTTTGGGCTGACCAGTCCTCGCTCTGCAGTATCAAATAGCAGAACCATGCCCTTAATCTCATCGTTGATACGAATGGGTTGCTGAGACGGCGCGAGACTATTCCCGCGGTGAAAAGCGATTTATCATTGTTCAAGAGATAGGACAATACTTACTCTGTCGTGTGCATCTGATTAAAGCTTCATGATGAAGTTTGAAGTAGTAGCGTGGATACTTACTGCGATTCTATGAACGGAGACCTTGACCTCCCTCTTTGCTGGCAGTCCCTGCGCATTGTGCATGAGACCAGTATGCCAATACATGTTGCAACCGGGGGATAGACAGAGCAGGACTATCACTGGTTCTTCAATCCTTTCTTGTGCAACTGGCACACAGTGACCACCTACGTGACTATTCTACTGGGATGAATGCTAGAGTTGGCCGGCTTGTCGATTATCTGCTGGTGTGACTCTGCATGATTGGAAGCCCATCCTATTTGCCATGCCAAGTCGTTGTTAAGGAAGGGTAGAAGGAAAGTCAAGGCAATGAGAAGCAAGCCGCTGGTCTAGTACCCTGTTCGACGACGCCAGCATGATTTCAAAGGGGCATCAGGGTTTTGTCACCAG
>JAGYHZ010000434.1:0-10643 GCA_024244195.1 Ascosphaera aggregata | reverse complement strand
ATGATGGCTCTTTAGAGGTGATGACACTGTAGCCGTAGCCATATTAAAAATTGCAATTGCGACTGTAATCAATGCTTTCCTCCAATTGCTAAGTCTGAAGTATCACTGCTTAAGATCTCTCTATCTCTCTCTCTCCCTCTGAAAATATCCTCGAACAATTGCTGACACAACAGATGTGCGTGAATGAATTGATGTAATATTATACGAAAAGTGAGTATATATTCCTAGGAAGTATTCAGATTGAAGGTAAACAATCTGTTTTCAAGCAAATGGCTTCAATCTCGATATTCATGTTAGATAGTAAAGCAACGGAAGAGACCATCAAAAGGAGAAGCACTTATATATGTTTACATTTATCGAAACTTCCCCCTTCTCCTGTTGACATAGCAACCAACCAGCTGATCCACGTTATTCCCAACACGGTTAGACTGAATGCTCTTCATAAAAAAAATAGAAACAACGCATCATGATTCGCTAATAGTGCTTTCGCTGCAACTTCCTTAGTGGTCCAAAGACCACTCTTCATCACGTGCGATCAGACCAGTTTGGCCTTTGGGAACATAGACATCAAGATTAGACCCTTTCTAAGAGCTATACAGACCGGCAACAGCGTCGTATATCACGGACAAATGCTCTTCGTAGTTGAACTTGTATTATTCATTCATTCGTGCTCCATTCTGGCCTGTCTCCTCAAGCATAAATAACGCTCGAAATCTGTTCTCAATCAGTTAGTTAGGGAAGCAACAAGTCGTTCACTTTAGGATTTTACAGAGACTTAATTAAGCTTATTGACGTATTACATAAGCATCGCCTCGTCCGGTTGGATCACACTTGGAACGCATTGGGCCAACTTTTCAATAATCTCATCATCTGGACTTCAGTCGTACATCTTGACACTTGAGAAGAACGTTTATCCAGCACTTCACAAGTCTGCAATCTGCGTTCTCCACTCTTTGCTGTACGGCGATTGCATTCACGGAGGCTTCTTTGGCAAAGGACCTGCGCGCCTTTGGAGTCGGCCTCCAGTTGCTGGCAGAGAGAGATGAGCACATCCGGTTGAGACAGTATGTTGGTGCTATGAGCCAGGGAGATTTTGAGTGCCATCAGCTTCATTGATTAATTGCCTTATCTGCGATATTAGAGAAACTCTTTTTTTTTTACTTCTCTATATACGAACAACATCGGTTACCCCGTGCATTCTACTCCTAGACCCATAGGTTATTCTGACAGTCTTGATACGTACATACGTACATATATACATAACATATTCTGCCCCAGGGAGTTTGCCAATCATCTTCACGCGGGCGGTGGACAACTCAGCATACTCGTCTCCACTTTATCCGGCCAATTATCATCAGAAGCAAACGTCGATGCCGTACACCGTTCGAGTTGCGCTTCCGACGGACTCTAACATCATGAGTTCTATTTCTATGAACGGACTCCGTGGCGCTATCTCAGAATCCTCGCGTCGTCTCTCAAATGGCCATTCTGGTTATCTATCTTCCGCCGCTGCTGATCCTTATATCATGTTACCCAGTCCAGTGAAGCGTCGACATAATGGCAGCGAGGGTTACCGACCAACTGTGAAAAAGTGCTTGGATCATGTTCCAGCATGTCTCGTTAACGCTTCGGTGACGTATTGCGGAGACAATCAGATATACACTTTTGGAGGGTTCGATCAGTATACAGATGAGGGTAGCTAGATCCCTTTCTTCTTCCTCCTCCTCTTCTTCACTATACCCTGCAATTGAAACGCCTAGAGTGATGACGTGAATGGCTCGAACTGACCTTTTCATTTCCCAGTCTATAACCATGTGTTGCGTTTGGATCTCAATTCTCAGGAATGGACCTTGGTAGACAACTTTGGTGATATACCTGGCGTGCGCATGGGTATGAAGTGACTTATTCCTTCTGTCTCCCACTACAATCCTTTCACGTCTTATGGCTAATGTCCTAATCTAGGGCACACTGCGACACTTTGGCAAGGGAAGAAGCTTGTCGTCTTCGGTGGAGAGAACGAACATAGGGAGCATCTGTCAGACGTTTACATCCTTGACCTTGCGACATCAACGTGGACCTCGCCTGAAATTCGTGGTCCGAAGCCAAAGGGAAGAGGTCGACATGCTGCTGTGATATACGATGACAAGCTCTTCATTATTGGTGGTTCTGTCGGTGAAGCCGACCATCCCCTAGACGACATATGCTATTTAGATTTGAAGACCTGGACTTGGTCTCGATCGTGGTTATTCGTACCTCGTTACGATCATACAGCATGGATATATAATGACAAGCTTTGGATCTTTGGCGGCATGGGTATCGAGATGCTACGGACTACTGATCTCTGGTGGATTGATCTGAAGAATTTCTCTTCAATCTGCTCTTCATCATCACAAGGTACTACGAACGTCTTTTATCTGATGGACGACAATGTTACTGACGGATCAGGTATCATATATGGTTCCGCAAGTCCTTTGCAATTGCGCCCTGGCTATCCTGCCAATACCAGTGGGCAACTTAGATCTGTTGGCCGACAAAAGCGAATAGCTCCTGGCTCTATATCTTCTGTCACATTCCATACAGGAACAGATGTGCCTACTCTCTCTTCCGGCACACACTTCCACGTCGCATCGTCCGGAGTGCTCATCGATATTGCCAGTCCCTCTTCTACGCTGCAGACAGAGAACTGCAGTCTGTGCTCCTTAGATTTCGATACAATGCGTTGGCAGAAATTTGCCGAGGGGACCGAAGTTTTCAAATCCGACTATCGATGGCACTATTGCACCCTGAATGACGACGGAACGAAAGTCTGGCTCCTTGGTTGCTTCCTTGCGTCGACTGGGCAAAACGGCATTGCTGATGATAATGTTCTCAGCGAACTGATGTGCATTGATCTCGAGGAGTACGGCTTTCTTGGTAGAAAACTTGCCTTAAATGCCCCTGAATCGAAGCGATCAAATGGTTTAGGTGGCCTTGACAGTTGCGTTACCGGACTTGGTGCGGATTTGATTTCTCTATTCAATCAAGCGCCCGAATCAGGCAGTGGAACCGATTTTGTTATTACTGCGCAAATGGATCAAGATCATGCGTACGATCCTGACGACTCAGTTGCATTCTCTTCAATATCTTCGCCGCCAGGTTCTCGTCAATCAGACAAGGATGCAACTACCTCACCACCTATCAATGTCCACAAGATAATCTTGCAAGCGCGCTGGCCACATTTCAAGCGTCTTTGCGCGGCTCAAATGGCGGAATACCACACAAACACGATGCACATACCTGAACCGTATTCTGTGGTGCTCGCATTCCTGTACTATCTTTATACGGACAGTATCACTTATCACCCCGATTATTGCCCAACCATCAACGAGGTCGCAGGCATGCTCGTCATGGCTAATATCTACGACATGCCGAAACTACGACTCCTGTGTGTGAATCGACTGGGTCGTGATCTTGCTATCGAGAATGCTGCTGTAATCTTCGAGAGAGCAAGTCGGACAAACGAGATCTGGCTGAAACGGCGAGCCTCTGCTTTTTGTCTAGCACATTGGGGCCGAGTCGTCAGGACGCTCGGTTTTCGGACACTCAGTCGTCAGTGTCTTATGGAGTTATGTGAGGTTGTTGACACCGATGGCCGTGTCATGACTGGTCCAGAACTGGAAATGGTGGACTGCGAACCATATGCATTCACAAGCAGGGGATCTCGGCGGCATCCGCATCTCATCGGTCCAGAACTTGCGGACCTTGACGATGTTGATCCGGAGGAAGAAGATGTGATGGAGATGTGAGCAGGGTGGTTTGCGGTTGTGTCTGTTTTTCTTGTGCCGTTTCCTTTGTTTGTCACTTCGTTTCTCTGATTTCTTAGTGAGAGGCACTTTTTCATCATCCATGGAGCATTGCTCATTACTCCTGTTGGTTTCGTGCTTGACAATGAAGCGTGGGCTTGGCGCGCGGTGCATATCATTCATTCTAATTCGAATGCTGATTCTTCTATAACAATCTGCCGTATTTCCTTTTTTCTTCCGTTGTGCAGGTCCGCTCATATCACTGTCACTCATCCCTCCGTGTGACTCGTTTGATGCCCAAAGAAATGCTTCGAGTCGGATGCCTAGCAAGTTTCCTGCAATATCGTCCATCGAATGGCCGGTTCATGCTATGCTTACATGGGACCCTCTTTGGCTGTAAAGTCTCGTTCTGGCTCGAATGATCTCCTTCTAGCGGAGTCTGCATATCCCTTGCTGCGTCTATGCGCACGATACAGCTTCACCATTCAGGCAGATCATGTTTTTCGCAGTATGCTGAATGGCATTCACCCTCCCCTTCTGAAACGATATTTCTATTGAGGAAAGAATAGAAAGCCTTCCATGTTTTTGGGCGTTGGTATAACCCAGTCACCAGCTCATATCATTATTGGGCATTATAAGCATCTTGGCCCCCAGACGTCTCCAGCTGACATCTCCAAACGAGACTACCTGCGTCTATTCCTGAAGACAGATGTTCGCAGTATGATGACCGCTGACGGGACCAAAGTCAACTGTCAAGAGACCAATTTGGCAGGTCATCTGAAAGTAATGGTTCCTGAGAGTCCCCAGTCTTAATCTGTCAAAAACATTGTCACGAAGATCAAGAACCTCAGACTCAACGCGGTTCGTTCGACATTTGCGATTGAGATGGTGAATTCTATATGAGAAGGGTCATGATACTACGGAAAAGACGACTCGGTTGGAGGTTTCTAGAGATGTCGCAATGTAACGAGGCCAACGCAGGGATCTATCCTCATTAAACAAGAACGTTTTTAAGGAGTTCTTCGGCTGCAGCAATGGTGATGGCCATGGATTCTCCGAAGAGATGTACTTCAACGTCACCCAATGGAGTAGGAGCTGGGAGTATATGACTGAACATGAATGGCTGGCTATACGACTCAACCCGCTTTCAACACGCAGGAAGGCTTAGTGCTGATGAGAATCTAGACCGACAAGAATATTCCCTTCTCGGAGCCAGTGTAGGTCTCGGAACTGAGATACACAGCTTCTCCAGCATCTTCTGATGCAGAACCTTACGATTGGTACACTTGGCATTAGCATATGACGGCTACTGCCGAAGCTGTCCACACCCACGTCGACGATCCTTGTGCTCTTCTTCAGCGCCTCAATTCCGATAGGTATAATCAGCATATACCCCTGAACCAGATTATGAACCAAACAGATGTACTGTTCACTGGGGGCAAGACTGCACATTCCGATCCCGTCTCCTTCGACGCCCATGACCAGCATCGTGCTGTTGCTTCACAATTACGGCGACGACAACCAAGCGTAACAGGATTATCCTACCTGGGACAACAGCCGTACTCACAAGGGTTTTAGGCCACCAGCTCCTATTCCCAGTGCTCATAACGGAATGGGGTTGTATCTAAGGAATGGTCAGCATTGGTACGAAACAACATACAGCAGGTGCCTTACAGACTTTTCCGAACAGTATAGGGTAGGCTAGAATCATTGGGACCTGTGCGGCAGCTACTATATCAAACCTCTCGGTTTGACATATTTTGGGCCGACATGCAGATGAGGGATGGGGATTGCTCGATCATTATTAGAGAGGCACAAGGAGTCAAGTCATTGTCGACAGCAACATTGAAAAACAATATAATCAAAGTGGCAAGCAATGATCCCCGAGCTGAGTTCCACAACTCTTGTCATATAGCTGTTGTTCCTATCAAGACATCACTGTTGATTGTTGCCGGTACGTACCATCTTCGAGCCTGGTTTGCCCCCGTCTTTCAGAATACCAGCTATCAATTTTGATTGGCGCGGGAGTGATCCACCTATTAGGTCATGCATCTATCGTTATCGTTTTTTCTCCGCATAAACTTCTGCTACTTTTTTTTTATTTTATTTTTTCTACGGGCAGAAAATCGCATTGAATGGTTGAGGAAAAATTACCATCATCTTAATCCTCCGTACAGGCACCTTTGAATTATATTGGTTGAAGCTGTGGGCATTGAAAATGACAGCTGAGTGTAATAACGCTGTTGCGAATGGTGATGCAGTCAAAAGAGACCACTCTAAACAGGATGAAAATGCTACTGAGCAATCGCATCCCGCGAAACGATTCAAGCTCGACGAAGGCGTGACGGCGGAGGAGAGGAGCGAAGAGGAGCCTGCAGCTGTAGAGCAGAGGAAGGGAACTGCCCCTATAAAAAAAGAGTATGATACAAAGTCCTAATCCTCATCTAGGGAACAAGTTCTCCACCTGCTAACATGCCCAGATTCTTGATTGTGACTGAGCCGACAAAGACCGAGGATGAAAATACAGAAGCAATCATACAACAAGATAGGGCAGAAAGAAAGCAGGCGAAGAGAGAGAAAAATCGTGGTCAGAATACAAACCGACGATACTTGCCTACTCGCGACGAGAAACAACTTTGTCAAAGCGTTGCACACTCATCAGAATTTTCGCCCATCACCTGTGCCTGGGGCGATAAATGCCGGTTCGAGCATAACATCAGGGAATATCTCTCAAAATATAAGCGCAAGGATCTCACTACATTCGACGGTATCTGCCCGGTTTGGAAAGAGAGGAGAAAATGCTCTGCTGGTTGGAAATGCCGCTTTGTCGGGTCACATATGAAGGAGGTGGAACATGAGGACGGAAGAAAGGAGTTGGTTCTCATACAATCTAACGACGAGGAGAAGACTGCTCGATTGAATGTTGAGTCTGATGGAATAGCTAACTCTGTCTCGATTGAGGATAAGTCCCGTTTGATGAAGCGAAAGTATGATCTGAGCAAGGCGGACACCTACGTCAAGTGGATTTTTGATGTTTCAAAGCAGCTCGAAAAGGCTTTCCATTCAAAGAAGGAAACCGCTGAGAAAGTAATGACTGCAGAAGATGACAAACTTGGAGAGCAAACAGAGGAGAAGGATGCTCAGGAAAAAGCAGAGTCGCGCGAGGAGCAGAGAGCAAGCTACGTCGAGCCTCCGTTTCTGCCATCCGAGAAAAGACGCCTTTACTTTGGTCCTGAGACACCTGTCCTTGCACCACTCACGACGACCGGCAATCTGCCATTTCGTCGGCTATGTGTTGAGCAAGGCGCTGCCTTTACTTATTCTGAAATGGCGATGAGCATGCCTCTCATCCAAGGCGCGAAATCCGAATGGGCTTTGATGAAATGCCACGAGTCGGAAACGCTACCGCCGCCTGTCAATCCGAAGCAGAATATCGTTCATGACTATGACAACTCACGCGATATGAAATTTGGTGCGCAGATAGCTGCCAACAAGCCATGGCAGGCTCTGAAAGCGACACAGGTGTTAACGGAATTATGTCCTCATCTACGGGTTATAGATCTGAACTGCGGATGCCCGATTGATCTGCTTTACAGAGAAGGTGCGGGGTCTGCATTGCTGGATCAACCCGGCAAACTTGAGAAGATTCTGCGGGGAATGAACGCGGTATCTGGCGAAGTACCGATTTCAGTAAAAGTCCGCATGGGCACTAAAGAGAACCGTCCAACTGCGCTGAAGCTAATGGAGCGTCTTGTCCTCGGGGGTGCCGAGTTTCGGGAAGCAGGTCAGGCCGGGCCAGGTGTTGCAGCCGTTACTCTACATGGAAGGAGTAGACAGCAACGATACTCCAAGGCAGCAGATTGGAAATACATTGCCGAGTGCGCGGCTCTTGTGAAGCGCTTGAGCTCGCAGCAAGATACTCTCAGTGACACGGTGCGCGAGATGGATGAGCGCAACAAGCCATCGGCTGGTCGTGTTTTCTTCTTGGGTAATGGAGATTGTTACTCGCACGTCGATTATTACAATGCTATCGACTCTGGTGTCGATACGGTGATGATTGCCCGTGGAGCGTTGGTCAAGCCTTGGATCTTTGAAGAGATTCAAACTGGGCAGTACCTCGACAAATCTGCTTCAGAACGTCTTGACCTTATCCAGAAGTATGTCAAGTACGGGCTGGAAGCATGGGGATCCGATGAGGTTGGCGTTGGCACCACGCGACGATTTCTTCTTGAATGGCTCAGTTTCACACACAGATACATCCCTATCGGCGTGTTGGAGTATCTTCCACCGAACATTCAAGATCGTCCTCCCGCATGGAAAGGAAGGAACGATCTAGAGACATTGCTTGCAAGTGAGAATTATAAAGATTGGATCAAGATCAGCGAAATGTTCCTGGGTCCTGTGCCCCCTGACTTCAAGTTCGAGCCGAAGCACAAGTCGAACGCTTATGAGGTTATTGAGGGGTGATATGAACGTGTTGTACATTAGAAAATGTTTTCATCTTGATTATTTCGAAGACACGACAACCAGAGAGCATTTGAAGATTCCCTCCTGACTGCTTCCAGCACTCATAGGAAAGTTCCTTCCAAGGATGTCACGGGCTATGCTCAATCAATGTGCTCAGTTCAAAACCTCGCATAGTACCTACGACAAGACAAGAGGACAACTGGCATTGTATTGGAAACACATCACATTATGCCTAAAACATTTGCAACATTCTGAATGGACAAACTGTTATGATTCTTAAGAAATACAATGTTAATGACTGACTTTACACGAGTATTGCAGCGCCATCAGTGGTCCGATCGGGCGCAGGCAGGCATACTGCAATTTCACGACAATTGAACTCTTCCAAGTCTTTTCAGAATGCAGATGTGACGTTGGCTCTAATCGTAGCGATCACTGACCGGATGGAATAGCTCTGCTTCCTATCGTCTTTGACTTCTTCAGACTGAATGTATGGGTAGAGTCCAACAATGTGACTGGTCAGTTGGTCCGACCATATCGCGAACCCTGGCAATATACTAATCAGAGTAACTAAGTGAGATGTCAGCAGATGAATTTACTTTGTTTTCGTCATTCTGTTCTTTGTTGGGAATAATATGCTGGCATTTTGAAGCATTGAAATACGTACCTTGTTGTCTATCGGATGCATTCTTTTCCAATGGAAAACTGAGCAAGCGAGGAATAGCGACTGAAAAGAAAAAAAGAGAGAGAAAAACAACAATGCCCACACTCGGGATCGAACCGAGGACCTCATCATCACTATCGATGCGTGTAGTACGAGTGATGCGCTCTACCACTGAGCTATACGGGCAAAAGCCATTTATTACAGTATGCTGATAATGTTCAGTACACCCAGTCAATACTGTTGGCCGCGGAGATCAAACAAAAAAAAAAATGGCTACAACCCAAACGCATCACGGACAGCTACAAAGAATTTGACATCAGCTATCTTTCACAGTATGCAAAGCATTCCGAATTGTACTTATCTTCTTTTTTCAGTGAAAAAGACTTTTGACTGTAGAAGGATTGGATTGAAAATCTTACGACGGAAGCATCGTTGTTTTGTTCGCGCATCTCCTTTGCTGATCAGCTGCAAATCCCATCCGTTCAAAACAAAAAAAAAAAAACATATTCCATCATGGCGCCATTAGAGCGAGCTGGGAAAAGTGTGTTCTGCGGCAACATTCCATATAATTTGACAGAAGAGCAAGTGAAAGAGATTCTAGGCACAGCAGGCACGGTGGAGAGGTTTCGCTTGATGGTCAATCCGGAGACAGGACGACCGAAGGGATATGGATTCGCAGACTTTGCAGACGCAGATTCCGCAGCTTCAGCTGTGCGAAATTTGAACGATTACGAGATTATGGGAAGGAAAATCCGAGTTGACTGGCCGCATAATAATGAGAAGGACTCAGTGCCTCCTGATTATTCTCAAATACCGGGTCATCCACAAAATCAAGAGCGCGTGCAAATGCAACAGCAACAGCAGCAGCAGCAGCAGCAGCAGCAACAGCAGCAACAACAACAACAACAACAGCGGCAGCAGCAACAGCAACAATCATCCACTTTACCACCATTGCCGCCAGGTGTTGATGTGCCACCAGGTCTCACTTGTCCTGATGTTATATCGCGCACATTGGCTGCTCTGCCAGCTCCACAGCTCCTCGACGTACTCAATCAAATGAAGGCACTTGTCATGAATGATCCAACACGTGCGACTGAATTATTACGACAGGCTCCACAGCTCGCATATGCTATTTTCCAAGCTCTCCTTCTCATGAACCTTGTCGATCAGAGTGCTCTTGCCTCAGTTGTCGAGCAAACATCACAACCACTTGTTGCTGCTCCCCCACCACCACCGCCACCACCGGCACAATCACTAGGAGCATATGGCGCGTATCCGGGCACGATTGGGACACCACAGATGCCATATGTTGCACCTCAACCAGCGGCAATGCCTCAGCAGGAGGCTATTCAAGATAACGCATCGCCGGCAGAATTGTTACAGCAGGTGTTGAATATGCCGCAGAGTGCGGTGGATGCATTGCCCCCTGTTGAAAGAGAGCAAATAATGGGGCTGAGAGCTGCCTATGCTTCAGCTAATTTGAGATGATTAAATGGTGGTTGAATAAGCTTTGCTTTTGCTATCTTCTCTTTCCCCCATGACTGTCTTCCAAGTAGCAGGCGCCCCCTGTTCTTGATCTTTCTTTTTTTCTTATATTCATCTGTTCTACTTCTTTTGATATGGCGTTTTCGGGTGTTATAAGTACGACATGACAGGTTACATATATCTCCAATAAGAAAGAGGAAAAGAGCGAGACTCGACCAATGCTGGAATCCGTGACTAAGAGATAG
>JAGYHZ010000433.1:0-10654 GCA_024244195.1 Ascosphaera aggregata | reverse complement strand
CCATTATGGCATGTACTCTGCAAGTGCCTCCCCTTCCTCCTCCTCCTCCTCCTCCTCCTCCTCCTCCTCCTCATCATCATCATCATCATTAACCAAGTTGATAACTTCCGGCCGTGGCTGTGAGGGAGGCAATGACGGTGCTTGCCTCATAGAGCGTTCTATCGGCGTTAATCTTGAGGTGAAAGATGATTTGGATGAGGAGTAAATGGATGATATTGGTGCATCAACTGATCTGGAACCAGCGTGGCTTTTTTCCGAGAGCATGGCGGGCTTTGGTTCAAGGACAGACACAGGTGCTGATATCGATTGTGGAACCGGTCCCAATGCCGGTGCTGGTGCTGGTGCCCGAGCTGCAGGTGGAGGAGGAGGTGGTGGTGCAGAAGCAACAAAATAATCCAGCTTCACCCTTTTCCTACGTGAGATTTGTATATCGTTCGCGGTCGACAAGCGGTTATAAAAGTCAACAACATCAGGGTGGACCATAACCCTATTCGGATTCCATCCCTTAACCTGTAAACCATCCTTGCTGACAGCGCGACTGAGCGCAACGTACGCTTGACCTTTTTCAAACACTTTGCCTAGATCGACCTTGACCCGTTGTAATGTCTGCCCTTGCGCTTTGTGTATCGACAAAGCCCACGCGAGGATAAGCGGAATTTGCAGACGCTGTGCTTCTACTTCGCCATTTGGAAGTTCTACTTTCCAGTCTTCAGGCTGGCACAACAGATGCCGTTCTGTACCGTCGGGTTGAACGAAACATACCAGAGGCCACTTTCTCCCAGGTGCCGCATGCGGTGAATTGGCCTTGGCGGAAACCATTTCATCGGTAGGCATAAAGCCAGAGGTCGACAAGCCGTTCATCATTTGCTTGTGATTTTTCACTTCTTGAAGTGTTGCCCCCCTGTCATGTTTCCCTGCACCTGTTTTCCAATCTTCAAAGGCTAGGGAATCCATGAAATCCACAACCCGGCCCAAAGAACCATTGACGAGTGTGTCATCTAAGTTTTTTATGAGCATGACCTGCGCACCCTTTTTCAGACGTATCTCTGGTGGCGCCATACAGCTTTGCAGCAGCTGCGGCACACGCTCTTTATCCTTACCGCTATCAACAGCCTTAAAGTTATGCACCTCGCCGGTTAGCCTATGCAGACGGGCTCCGTTGGCATTGTCAACCTCATTGCGTTTAGCAAACCTATTCACAATGTTAGCTAACGACTATAACCACACTCAAAAGAGCTTTACTGACAGTTCAGTAGCCTCAATTGCATCTTTTGGAAGTTCTCGCGCCAGTTGTCTAAATGCCTGATTAATCTCTGGTGTCATACGACCCAGACGCAAACTGTTCAGCATTGAAGCGAACTCTGGATCCTTCTGTCTGAACACTTGGGTCAAAAGAATAGTATGCTCAATGCAAGTATTCCATGTATTTGCGTCAAATGCGAATTTCACAGAACGGCCCATGCCATTCGGTGTATTGTCAGGAACGGGTGGTAATTGGAAAAAATCCCCCGTAATAACGAGCTGTATTCCCCCGAAGGGTCTCCCGTTGTTCCTAAGTTCGCGAGCGACTTGCTCAAGTTTGTCGAAAAGTTCGCCGTCGACCATTGATATTTCATCAATGACCAAGACCTTCACTCGCTGCCAGCGATTTTTCGCTTTGGGGTTACCCCTGATCTGAATTATATATCATGCCCGAGTCAGTAGCACGAGACGTAGATTCCTGATTTTAGATGTGCACACCTTTTTCACCAGTTGCTTAATGGGCTCCTTAGCTAGCCCTGCTCCGGCAAAACTGTGCAGTGTCATGCCACCAATATTACAGGCAGCGAGACCCGTAGAGGCAGTGACAGCCACTCGTTCAAGTTCATGCCTATATTTGTATTTCAACTGTCGGATTGCTTCCCTCATCAACACAGATTTACCTGTACCAGCCGAACCAGTGAAAAAGACGCTTCGTCCATTCCTTACAATTATATCAAGAATCCTCTGTTGCTCTTCCGATAGGAATATACCAGGGATTGCCGCTGCTCTGCTATTATCGGAGGGTCTGTCCGTTTTTTTCGCTTCTGTGATTGCTCTTCCACCAGCCCTCTTTTGCTGTTTTCTGATCTCCTTGAATTCTCGCTCGTCAAGCTGAGAGGCACTGGGATGCTTCTCCCAGGAATATTCAGACTTGGAGCCGGAGGATCGAGCCCTTTTCTTCGGCGGTTCCGGAGATGACCGATCTTCCTTTGTAACGCCTGCACTGAGTCTAGAGTGTGAGTGCTTGTCGGGAGCTGGCATGCCAACGGATTGATCACTTTCTGGCCATGGCAAGGTACGTTTCTTTGCCCGTGGTAGAGAATCAATGTCTGGAACATGCCCAGTATCTGCTGCAGTTGCTGGTAATGCTGAACTTGCTAACGCTCCCGAGGACGAGTGAATTGATCTGGTGGGCTGCTGAGGGGGCGACGATGACCAGGGTATTGGAATACTACTAGGCACCTGAGAAGCAGTCGGCCCTGCTGTCGACGTCGGTGCGAGAACGGGAGAATTGCGAATTGGTGGAGGAGGAGGTGGCCTATTCCAAGCTGGCGGCGGTGAACTGGATATGGCATTGCTCGATGCCACACATGGGGGTAAACTCTTTTTCACTTCATATTTAGGGAGTTTTGTTAGCGAAGTATATGCAATCTGGTTCGACGTCTCGACATTGCTTGGCGCCTTCACAGTTGGTTTTGTGAATTCGTCGAGGTCAAGATCCAAGAAGTCTTGATCATCTAGGCCGTCATTCTCATCAAAGTAATTCTCCTGATGCATTGCAAATAGAGGAGCAGAGCCAGCAAGAGATCGTGAGATGGACGGAGGCGGCTCGAGTTTCTGCTTCAACGGTACGCCACCACCACCACCACCAACACCGCTACCACGGCCGCCGCCATACTTCGATAAAGGCCCGCCAGTATTCAGACGTGCATTATTCGTAGAAAGCGGCTTCCTTGCGAGTTCCTGCTGCTGTCTCAATCGGAAAGCCATTGCAGCACCCGAAAACAAAGAGACGTGTCGTGACTGTTGCCGATGAAATGAAGATACAAGACTGACGCAACTCCGTTCATGAAACGATAATATCGAGAGACGCAGGTTTCCTTGCAGCAGAATAGGCACGATGCGAATGCGGGCACCAGCACGGTATAACGGCGTTAACGGAAGCACAGAGGACAGGCCCAACGGCATTGAAGACAGACTAGGCCGAGGACCGCTTAGATAGTAACCCAAATTCAATTTCCCGGCGGCGTTGAAACCCCTTGTGCGGTCTTGTCTTACAGGAGCACTGTTCCAGGTGTCACGGCCGTTTTCAACTATCCATTATTATTTCTTTTCAAGTCATCGCCGCTTCTTCTTCATAACGAAATCGTGTCAAATCGCGTCGCGTCGTGTCTGGTCGTGTCGCATTCTCCCCAATACCCAAATCAAGCATTCAAAAAAAGTCAATGATCAAAGACGGGCGTGAAGAATTGAGTGAGATTAACTAGCGCGGATATCACGTTTATCTAACCGCAGTTACCGCTACAAGCGGCGTATCACGTGATAGCGCGTCTTTTGCTCCTTGAGAATCGTCACGTCGAGATGTTCTTCACGTTCAGTAGACGAGCAGCTTATCTGTTGCTGGCTTCTTCTCGATGTGGATGGATATTGCTGTGAAAGATGGGATGAAATTTGAATACTGAGTAGTTTCTAGAAATGTACAATGGCTGATGAGGGGGCTGGTGAGTTGCTGCAATTCTTTTTTTTTCCCCTGGGGGAGCTTGCCCAGACTGACTGAACCCTCTCCTATAGGTAGGGAACTTCCCCTTGCCGGGGTTGTCATATGCTGTACAGGTCTGCCACCAGAAGAGCGCGTAAGTGAGGATAAGACCTTGTTAAGAAATGGTACTGGTCAGGTCTGAATTCACTGACGAGGTGTCCCAGACGCGAATTGCCTCCGTGGCTGCTCAAATGGGCGCAGCCCATACATTCGATCTCACAGCTAATGTGACGCATCTACTCGCTTCGAGTGTCGATACTGAGAAGTACAGATATGTTGCGAGGGAGAGAAGCGATATGAAAGTCTTGGACCCTTCATTCATTGACGCTGTGCGCATTCAATGGATGTCTGGTGGAGACGCCAATATTCAACAACTCGAAGAGGAGTTTAAATATCCAACTTTTCAGGGGACTAAAATATGTGTGACTGGCTGGGACGACTGTACGTGAGCTTGAAATGGCATTTTTATTCCTAAAGGAAAGGATGATGACGAACGAACAGTTATATAGATGCATTCAGATTAGCTCTAGAACAGCAACTGAAGAACAATGGAGCCATCTTTCAAAGGGATCTTACCAGAGAAGCAACCCACCTTGTCGCTAAAGCACCAACAGGAAAGAAGTTTGAATTCGCAACCTTATGGGGCAACATCAAGGTTGTCAGCATCAAATGGGTGGAAGACAGTCTTGCACGAGGGATGGTCTTAGATGAGTATCGTTATCACCCATCCATGCCCGTGGAACAGCAAGGAGTGGGCGCCTGGAAAAAACCAACGCCACCTTCAATGGACGTCCCCCCCAAAAGGACGAATCCAGTTGCCATTCCGCAGCGAGCGAGGAAAATTCGTCGAGTTGCAAGTATGAAACTTGGAAGTCAAACAGAAGATCTATGGGGAGCTATAATGGCAGTCGGGAACAACGCAGACACTACTACTGCCGCGAAACCAGATGTCTGGACAGATAACTACAAGGATGTTGAGGCAGACCGGAATCAATTCATTCAAGGCGAGGAAAAGCAAGACGGAGTTCTTACAGGCGAAAACAGTGCTGCTGCAACGAATGCTGAAGACAGCACGGCCGCACAAACAAGCAAATCTTCAAGGTCAAGCCCGCAGCCAGAATCTCGAGGGATTTGGTATGGCTGTCGTTTTTTCATTTACGGTTTCACGACAAGAGAGGTAAATATACACTTCGTCGACTAGATCATCCTTATTCGCGACTAACTTATCTGCAGACGGGAATACTGGTAAAGCACATGACATTCCACGACGCTGAGATTGTCAAGACATCCAGAGATCTATCTCCCTCAGAAGAGAAGGAGCCCAAAATCAATCAGCGATATATCATTGTTCCTTTCACTTGCCCACGCCACAGCCTTCCATCTGTTGATGATCTGGAACCCAAACCCAAGTTCGTCAATGACTTGTGGATAGAAAAGTGTCTACACCAAAACAAGTTTTTCCCTCCTGAAGAGCATGTTGCTTGCACGCCATTCAACACATTTCCTATATCCGGTAAGCATGCCTTATTCTGGCCGCGACTAGGGCATCGCATACTAACAGATGCAAAGGTTTTCAGAACATCAGTATCTGTTCTACCAGCTTTACTGGAATTGATCTGCTCCATCTCTCCAGAATTGTTAATCTCATGGGCAAGTTCCACCGTAGACGCATTGTAATCCTAGTTGGACATGCTAACAAATGAACCAGGGGCTAAATATGTGGAATATCTTACCCCTAAGACGTCAGTATTGGTATGCAACTCGGGTAAAAATCGAGAGAAGCTACGGCACGTAGCAAAATGGAATATACCGGCCGTTTCAGCCGATTGGATGTGGGACTCAGTCAGAAGCGGCGTAAGACAGCCGTACGAGAAGTACCTCCTTCAAAAATGGGAGCCAACGAGAAAATCACTACCTTCGAAGACTGACAGTGACAGAAAAGACTCTGCGACGAAAGACCTGCAGGGCAAGACGACAGACTTAGAACCACAAGGGTCTACAGAAAGGGAGAAGCGACTTGGTCCATTTGTCATATCGCAGGAGGATTCCATCAATGGCGATCATAGTGCACCGAAAAATCATCACTCAAGTATCCAGATGACTGAAGGCTTACTCCAAGACAGAAATGCGGAGAGAGCATCTTCTGAGAAGAGAAACGGGCCTTCGCCACAAACATTACGGGATTCCCCAGCTACGGAAACTACGAAGGAAGCTGTGGTTGATGGGGCAACGTCGCGTTCGGCACTTGATAATGCGATCAACACCTTGTTACGGATCAGCTCCAAAGAGTCATCTGGTGAGATGAACGAATCCAACGGCAGGAGGCGAAGGAGGCTTTTTGGCAGAGCGAACTCCAATGCTTCGTCGACCCTGACCGGACACATTGCCGGTGGACGCAGCCGCGAGCAATCGGTTGACACGGCTAATGGAGATGCAAATGGCAATAACGAGACTAGTACCAGCGTAAGTTTTTGGCAATCTCTATTTTTTCAATTCTTTCAAGTACATCACTGATGAAATGGCAGTACAAGTTGGAGAGAGATTTTGGCAAGGACACGAGCAGTGACAGCTTAACGAGACCCTCCCACCTTAGGCCGTCGCATCTCGAATCTGCCACAACCGACTCTTACATGGCAGATTTCGATGACGATGAGGAGGAGCAATCACGAACCCAACTTCGTTATCAAGACCCTGACGCTGCAGCGCTGAAAGCGGTGATGTTACCAAAGACAGTCCATGATGATGAGAGTGGCGTTAATAAGATATTCGATGCCGAAGCGCAGAAGCAACGGGAAAGAGTCGCCGCTAAATTAAAAGAAGGAGAAGTGAAACAAGAGTTGTTAACGAGAAGACGTACGAGGAGCTCAGCTAAGCTATTCCCTGCCTAAGCAATACCTTGAGCTCGCGACTCAGTGGAGACGGCATGGTGCATGCATGTTCTCGTCGAGGTCTTTGCGACTTCGCGATCGATGTACTGATGGAGAGACGAGCGTGATGATCGAGCTGACTCAAACCTGAATGCGTGCTACGGAATACATATATGGTCAGAGGACTATTTTCGTATGCACTTATGTACAAATTTGAGGAAGGCGTTGACAATAAAGCCCCCAATATTGAGACAAGGGAAGACAAGATTATGAGCAACCATTGGCCATCCTTGGATGACATTTTTTTTTCTTTTTTTTTCTTTGAGAATGAAGGGACAAGTAGAACAAACTGGGGATATCACCATTCACCAACCGCTCATTGGCAAATAACTGCAATCTGACCAACGAAGCCTGGAGAACCTGGGAAAAAGAATGAGGGGAGTATTGAGACATATAACCACGAAATCAACCATTGCTTGTGACAAAGTAAAGCAGGCAAGAGAACTCCAATCATCATTGAGACCTAGTCGAGGCACCGCGGACAGACGCGTGCTGCGCATTATGCCTTTAAGCATACTCAGCCATGGAACCAGCCAGTGGTGCCTCCAAGTTAATACTTTCAACGGCCCGTCTGTTCTCGCCAGCCTCCCTGAAGAGATTGGAGAAATATTTAAGGGCAACCTCACTCTGCTGCTTCTCCATTGTTATTTTATCTTTCCTGCGGCCCAATTCCTCCGTTTTAGCCTGCAGTGTCGTCTGAAGTTGCTTGGCAGGCATCCTGAGAACACGGCGAACCTCGTTCGAAATACGGGTAGCGTTAGCGTGGGTGTAATCCAGCTCATAGAGCAAAGCGGAGATCTTCCGTTGAATATTCGTGGGGAGTGAGTTGGGAATTTCAGAAAGAATGTAGAAGACCGCCATTCCGGCAGCAACTATGATGCTTGGGATCGCAAGGCGGCGCATGTTCCTTTTGCTTAGTAATTCAACGGTGTTAACGACACCGTCGAGCAATCCCATACTAGCAAGGCTCTTCCCACCAAACACACCAACAGCTGATATGGCAGCACCAGCACTGACAAGTTTTTCTTGCTTTTGCCAAATCGCAGCGAAATTGAAGAAATCCCATGCATCGATTTCAGCGTCAACCTGACGTGCAAGACGGTGCTTGTTCTTCCTGTACATAAGATCGGCGTGGAATTCGAAGCTGCCGAACTTTTCTGCCCCGACGTGTAGTAGACCGAGAGACTTGATTAGGTTTACGCCTTGAACGGAGGCATGCCTTCCGTAGTCCTCACATTTTACCACAGCCTCTTGGACGCGGTCGAGCATAGCGAATTTCAAATCCTCCGCGTATTGGAAGACGGAGAAGAAACCTAGGTACTCAATCTCGCGTGATATCTCATGGAGATTTGCGATTGTGCCGTCCAGCATTCTGCGAGTATGATCGAAGACGTCTTCGCAAGTATCATCAATTTTAGTCTCCACCTCTTCGTGTACCTTCTTCTGAGACTTGTTGTTGTTGTCATACTCAGGGATGAGTGTGTCGAGTTCCCTTTTAGCTGCCTGGTATTCTCTGGAGGCGACCTCCTTGTTGGCTGAAGCCAGAACAAACAGATCTGACAAGACATTCATCAGGTAAGTCCTAGCTGGCGCAAGTTTCGAATGAGACCGCTTCTCCAAAACAAACCGACGAAGAGATGCCTCCAGATTTCCAAAATCTCGAATGCCCTTGTCATCGTCATTCTTCTTGCCTTTACCCTTGCCGCCATCTTCACCTTCGTTGGGTTCGTCGTTTCCGTTTTCTGGGCCATTATCACCATTATCTCCCCTGCTGCCACTGCCACTGCCATTCCCACCAGGACTAGGTACGGGTTGAGGGAGTGCAACAGGTATTGAATTACTTGAGACAAAATGCACGAGCTCATCTGACTCTTTGTATGTTCTTGGACTAAGATTTGCGACCTGCTTCAAAATCATCTGCTGGCATCGCTTCTTATCCCTGATATTATCGTAACCGTTGACGACGATAAACATGTATGTCTTCTCGTGTGCCGCATTCTGTATGAACTCCTGTGCCGAAAGGGTGAAATGATTGGCAGCTGATACGACGAAGACAACAACGTCAATCTCTTCTTGACGAGCAAACACGGCTGTAGTCTTCACAGAGTCAGAGTTCAATCCAGGAGCGTCGATGATAGAAATATCGACAACACCATTATTCAACAATGACTCATCGATCTTGCGGATGTCCTTGACGTAAACCTTGCATTGAAGATAAGTTGTGTTGTCAATGACGAGTTCTTCCAAATCGGCGAGTGTGTAGACATCATATGTACTCTCGTCGTGTCTGTCGTATATGGCATCCTTATGAATTGCGTGAACCTCCTCGATGCCACCATTCTCCCTGGCATCCAATACCTCACAGAAGATACTGGTGCAAGGTTGTTGATCCTCTGGCAGAATCTTCCTTCTTAGCAGCGCATTGCAGAAAGTTGACTTGCCAGCATTCAGATCGCCAGTGATGAGAACCTTGCTCGAGGTATCTTCGATTCGATCCCTCAACGCAAACAGGTGCTTAATGCTCTGGTTGACTCTACTCTCCAGCAACGACGCAATTGAGGCTTTCTCAAGAGACGCTAGGTCAGCAGTACTGAAGGAGCCAACTCTGAGATCAACTTTCAAGATTGACAGCTCATGAGCGATTTGTGGGGTGACCAAACGTGGCGCAGGGGTCCCAACACTTTCTCCTGACAATGGCCTTTCCTTAGACGAAGCACTCTGATTGAAAGACGTTCGTGAACGACGCAACGGGCTGATTTGCTGCCGGTGAGAAGCAGCCGATCCGACATCATTAAATTCGAGAGTCTGCGCTCGAGGTATATCAGTAGCCGGGGTGGGTGGAGTGTTATTTACAGCAGATGCGGCATTGACTGAAGGAGCTGGATAATAAGCTGGATGCTGACGGTTTGTTTTGCATAAATCACGCAAGAGTTCAATTGTCTTGGTGATTGTACGACTGAGCTTGAGACGGTTTTGATTGCTGAATTTTGATAAGAGACGCATATCATTAGCGCGAAAAGTCAATTTAAGGTTCAGGACTCAAATGCGCGAACAGAGGAATAAAATAAGTAAGCAGGCAGACGCACTATTGGAGTTGAAGTACATGGCTTGCAACGGTTCTTCTTTCACGCTCTGGCTCGATCATAATGGTAGTGTCAGTCTCAATTCTTCTGCTCTGGTACACTTGCTCGGCCAGCATTGTATAGCCCTTTTCTTGGAATTAACACAATCAGGACACACCAGTCGTCGAATCGGCTTGCAACCTTGCAAGTGTAGGTCTATCTTCCATCCAACCATTATAACCAACATCAGTATGACTCCCAATACTGTCACCATATCCGGAGTCACGATTCAATGAAGCCATCAATGATGTGGCATTCTCAGAAACGTAACCATTTCCCTGAACGAGATAATCTGGCGAGATATCATGGTAAGCTGAGCGAGCGAAGTCTGGATTATCTTGCGGTGGACGTTTGGATGAGCCTTCGCCGGCACCGAAGCCGTTACTGGAGGAGAATTGGTGGTCCATGAGATGAGAGCGAGGCTCTGCCAGTCCAGGGAGTAAGTAGTATAGAAACCGGGATTTTCAAATGTCCGTCTGCCTGTCTGTCCGTCTGCCTGTCCGTCCGTCCGTCCGTCTGCCTGTGTCTCCTTCTGCTTAATCGATCGAATGATCTGCTTCCTTGATGAATTGAGTTGAGGCTGGCCGTTGATAATGTCCCGATCATCTTCGGGATCGAAATTCATCCAAAACATTCCCTCGCGCGGAGGTTTCAACGGTTGGATTGACCCCGGTCTAACCCGATATGGACTAGCGTCGGGATTTGATTCCGAATTGGTGGAGTGGATTTAAACCCTCGATATAATGAAGAAAGAATAATTGGAAGGGGAGATGGAGTAGATGGTAGATGGTAGATATGGGAGAGAGGGAGAGGGAGAGGGAGAG
>JAGYHZ010000432.1:0-10659 GCA_024244195.1 Ascosphaera aggregata | reverse complement strand
GTGCCGGTAGCGGCAGTACTGGTGGTCCTGGCGGTGGTGTTGGTGGTGGTAAGTCATCTTCACGATTAAGTTCCATTATGACAAAGCTGGGCAGCAGTCCGCGCAGAAGTCCGAGTAAGTTCGCACTTGGCGGATCGCCCGCTTCGTCAATTGCTGCGAATCTGAACGTTCCCGGGGCATACGGGGACTCCGACGTCCATAGCCATTCGTCACACAGTGAATCGAACTGTCAATCAGGGAGTTCGCAGGCAGCGCCGAATTCACCTGGTAAAACACTGTCGAAACGGATAAGTCGATTACGCCTTGCGTTTTGGCGAAAAGGAAATTCGAAAGCTATGGATGTGGAGACTTGATTGAAAGGAGACATGGAAATACTGCAAAAAGTAAACAGACAAAAGGGTCGATGGTTGCCTTTTTCACGGACTTCTTTTCTTCTTCTACTCGCTTTCCCTCAGGCTGTTCTTCTTCTTTCGCTTTCCGAAAAAGTTTCTCTCCCCATCCCATCCCATTCATTACCTTTTCTTTTCTCTCTCCCTCTGGTCAATCGGCACACTTCACCTTTTTTCCTTCCACTTTGCTAACATTCCTTCGGTTGAAATGGGATACGGTATCTACTGGTTTTTTATCATCTTGCTATTCACTGTTTACCATATTTTCTTTTCATCGACATGTATTCTCTTCCTTTTTTCATTTCTTTTCTTTTCTACATGTTACTTCCTTGACATGTCGAGATGATGTATGGATAAACATCATCTCACATCTGGACTGCTTATTTGTCCCTTTGGGTATCTTCAGGGTCCGGTACCCCCACGCGCACATACATACACACGCTCTCCCCCATCTTCTTCTTCTTTTTTTTCTTCCTCTCTTCATTCGCTTTTGGTAACTTCTCTCATTTGTTCCCCATTTGGTATGAGTTGTTGTTCTTTTCTCTCGGTCTGGTTCATGATGGACTTCTTACTGGGGAACTGTGGTTCATTCGAGGGACTCTTCATCAAAAATTTTCGGGATCCCCCTCTCTTTATTTTTCTTTTCTCTCTCTCTCTCTCTCTCCTGTCTCATCATTTATTTCGGTTCAAATGGCTGTGAAATCCTCACATACCTTCTCATCTTTTATATCATTTGCTTTTGCTCATCCTGAATCATGACTCATGAAGAAAACTTCTATCTAGCCATTCCATGCACATTGAATTTCTTGTTTTCTCTTTTATTTATTTCTAATTCTCCCGCAGCATGATAACCCCTCTCTGCTCCTGCAAGATCCATTTTCGCTGCTGAGATGTGGCACAGTGGATTTGTCCTGCATATCAATTCTTTTCTTTCTTTTTTCTTTCGTGCACTCCTCGCATTACGATGCTCCTTCCCGCAGTGCGATCAGATTGTTTGCTGCTATACCATCGTCTGAATATCACAGAAGACTGCATCGATGGTGAATCTTTCCCGTCAGTCAGTCATCAGTATCCGGATGCAAGCTGAATGCGATGAAGAAATTTTCTCTTTTTCCTACTAACGTAGCAGTGCTCATATTCGAGTGGATATTGGCGGATTCAAAAGCGTGGCGTATAAGGCGATTCGGGCTTGATGAATGGATGATGTTCTGTCGTTGGACGAACATACAATGCAAATGATATCCTACTAATCCTACATCGCATGCCAATGACTGACTGATGCACTGCATAATCAGCAGCCCCGAACGAGACGGCTTCCTCGGAACCCCTTTGTGAATTTGTGAGTGCAACGGGCGATACGACATGGAGATCCAGCAAAGTTATAGATTAGATTATTCATCGCAGCTTTGCTCTAAGCCTTGTACAGACATTAGCGAAGATGCAGGCGAGCATATTTCCCTTTTGCCACTCTTGACACCTCTTCCGATCGATCGGCACTTATTCTCCACCACCTTTTTGGGTACCACGGAGGGCTTCAGGAGGGTTGAGTTGCAGATATGATCGCGGATGCTCTCGACATCTTCATCAGCAGGAATCTGTTACCGACTCCGTCAGCTCATCATGGAATGACGACTCCTGCCAAAGTTCGAAGCGAGAGTGGAAATATTAAGGGGTGAGAACGTACAATAACAGGTAAACCCCAGACGCGGCAGTGATACTGCATTAATGATGTTTTGTTCTCATCATACAGTTTGTACTGTCTTTTGAATTCCTCCACAATGTCCTTTATGGGGGTGTCGGAGCAGTTGGAATGACGGATGAAGTTTTCGAGGCACTTCTGCTTGGGACATTGAAGAATCACGAGTTTGCGAGGATAACGACACTAGGCAATCGTATAGTATAACATTTGTAAATAGTGGCCATCTTCGAATGGAATCGCTTTTTTCCCCTCCTAGCCCGCCCTGGGGACTTTAGAAATTACTCACAATATGATCCAACTCCTTGGCATACTTTTCATTGACAGGGAAATCAATAACCAAGAATTGTTTCTTCTTCCGCCCGCGAGTCACAGCATGCACTCTACTGACACAAGCGACGAGCTTGAGAAAGCAGTCCAACTCAATCTTGGTCCATTTTCCACCTGATTCAGATTCTGCAGCTTGAGTATGGGCTTGAAGTTCAAGAACGAGCCTGTCATTGAGACGAACGCCGAGTACCCCTATTTCTCCAAGGAGCCGCGCAATTAATTCTTTATCTGTGCCGGGAGGACCTGCATAACCTGATTTAGCGAGCCGGTTTGATAGTCATGGCATGAGGTAGAAACGCTGACATACCGACAATGGAGATGAGGGGAAGCGTGGTTGTCATTTGGGACTCCGAGATAGATAATCCCCCCTTCTTTCAGATTGTTGGAAATCTTTTTTTTTCTCACAAAAGAGGCGACTTGTGAGCATGAGTAGACTCAATCAGGAGCAGGCATAGCAGCTATTTATCAATGCTGAAGATGCTATGCTTATTATTCATGACTTCGATATAGTACCTCGCACCAATATTGAGAGCCCCATACTGCCCGATTCTTGCTGCACCACACTTCAAGCGCATAATAGGGCTGCTGCTGCTGCAAGCAATTAGTGGCGATGACAGCAGCATGTCCCATTCGATTATCGAGAACTCTCCCATGCGAATCATTCGGTGGTGATACATCTGGCTTTGCCCTTTCATGGTGCAGTGTGCTTCGAGACTTGATGGGTTGTAATGTATGCGATAGACCTGTCGTGGAACTCAATATGCAGCCGAAGCCGACGTGAAGAAAGGGGAAGGGCAATAAGATGGTTGAAGTCCGAATTCGAAAACTTTTTCGACCAATGAGGGCGCTGCCAAAGTCGGACAAACATTTCTCAAACACCAATATTTCTCTCTCTGAATTTTACTTTGAGCTTGTTGTATGCGCTCAAAATACCCATCCCGGAGTTCGCCTGTAATGCATGGAACAGTCAGTAGGATGCTTCATAGCGGTAGATAAAAGCACGTAGGCTCTTTTCCTCCTTTGGTCTTCTAGTTGATCATTGCGTCTTACCTCGATTAGCACACCTGCACCGCGATAGAAATCTTTGAGAGTCGTCTCCTTCATCTCAAAATCACGGTACTGTTTTTCAAATGCCTGTTCGTTTAAGGCCTGATTTTCCACCAGATCTCGCCCAACATAGCGAGCTTTTGCACGTGCCTTCGGGCATTTCAAACAGATGACAATATCTGGTTTTGGCAATCGATTGGGCTGTAGTGAAATCAGATGGGTGCGGTTAGATTCAGTCATGCTGAGAAATAGAAAAAAGTCGCCATAAACGCCGACTGCAGGCGCCCCACAACAATTGCCGATGCGTAGTAACATTTGACGGCCCTCTCTGAATAGAGGTGGGAGAGAAAGGGAAAATACAGCGATTACCTCACTTTCAAACCCTAAAGCTTGCGGTAATTCTCTAGGGAAACCTTCAATCACAAACCGAGTTGTTCCCTGAGCGACCTCCTTGGTGATCTTGTCCTTAACGAGCGATCCCAATCTCTCATTGAGCAGCAATTCTCGCCTGTGCTGCAGGACCTGAGCCGCCCTGTCTGAGCTTCTCCGTGGATCTATGGGACATGATAATTCCTTGAGATAACTAGGCACTGAGAAGTGGAATAACCCATGCTCGTCGGCTAGTTTGGCGCAGAGAGTTCCTTTGCCTGATCCAGGAGGACCTATACGATTTAGTGCCTCGTATTAGCTTAAGGAAAGAGCAAGAACTTGTTTTCCTTGGACCAATGCCCCTGTAGCCATCTATTCTTCCTGCACACACTCACCAATCACACAAATGATGAATACCATCGTTGCTTCCCTTTTGTTGCTCCGTTTCTGTATTTTCCCAGCGCAAGTTCCGTGGCCCAATCCGCAGGATTCAGGGTATAAGAAGAGGAGAAATAGAATCAGAAACCCCGTGCCCTCCCTAGTCTGTTTATATGGACAGGATGCGAATATGATAAAAGCAGACAAATTAGGGAAGCTTTTCTCTTCCTCGTCTTCTTACAATTAGCTGCTATGCAATAGCGTCTTTGCGCCTTTCTTGTCCAGATGACCAGATGACGTTTGCGGGGAGGTGGTGGGTGACGCTCTAGCAACTATCCTGTGGAGAAAGGATTGGAGGGAAAGAAGTATACCAAGAGGATTATTACTCCGCATACATAAAGTAGGGTACCCACGAGGACTGCAGAGTAGCATGGTACGAAAGGAGAGGGAGATGAGAGAGAGGCAAAGGGTTCCCCGCTGAATATACCCTTTGGTCGTCATCAGTCTGCTAATATCAGCCCAAGTCCTTCTGCAAAGGGCAAACCAACGGTGGTTTGCAAAAAAAAGTAAAAAACATTTATTTAAAAAAAAAAAATAAAAAAAGTAAAAAGGAAAAATTGAACTTTTCCCCCGTTTTCCCGATCCTGACGGAATTCGGCAGCTACACGCTGCCACACACGACTCGCCGGTTCGCAGCGGTTCGCAAACGGTCCCACGCGCCAGTGCCCAGGGTAACGGTGCGAAGGCCCAAGATGAGCACTGTCCATCAAAAGATGCATCATATATGCCGCATAATGCGAAGACGTTATGCCGTGAGAAATGCTTTGATAGCTGTAAAGCTGAAGCCAGTTCTCCTTGGTAATGGTTGACCAGAAAGATATAGGTCTCAAGCGACATGCACTGTCAAGCGCATGGCTATGGCCATGACCATGTCTGTCACATACATGACGCAAAGGCACAGTCAACTCACGCGAAAGGTAAGGTGATTACCGTTGCAATGCTTCCTCTGGCAACGCAATTATTCCAGGCGAAACATGCAGACTTTACGGACGGAACTCCACATAGGGGAAGAAGGGAAATAGTAACCCTCAGCAGCCCATTCCATCTGCATTTCTGGAATGACTTGCGCGGTGGAGAAGATAACTCGGTTATAAGACGGTAAGCCCATAATCTGCTTTGATTTGATGAGCTCTGCTTTGCCTTTCCCTGTCCTGCCCTGCTTTCCTCGTTGCTTCGTTCCGCGCCCTTACCATGCGCTGCTGTGAGCGACGATGACGACGACAACGGACAGCAGCAACAACATGAACAGGGAACAGGGATCAGAAATGAGGGATCAGCGATCAGCACTGTATGCATGCCCCGCAATTTGTTCAGAATCATTTGCTCACGAGACATGATTGCGCCGTCCGACAAGAGAAACAACGCCGAAACAGAGAAAACAGAAACAAGTGTAAATCACAGGCCGGTGCCGCACTGTAAACACATTGACTAAATAGAGTCCAGCGTAACCTTAGTCACTGGTTAGATGCTGTGCACCGTATATATAAAAGTATAAAAGTGGTCTCTGAACTGCACAAGAAGAATTATAATGATATATAAAAACAGCGATATTCTAGAGAGAGAACAAAAAGAAGAGAAAAAAAAGAAATGGTTGTACCGCGAATCGAACGCGGGTTATGGGAAAACAGAAACTGGTCAACAACAACATTGTGTTGTCCCAACCAGTGAACCACAAAAAAATTTGTTCCTCCGAGTCGGGGAATCGAACCCCGGTCTCCCGCGCTTGTTGAACCGGAATCTTCGTACTCGGTGACAAGCGGAAATCATGACCACTAGACCAACTCGGATTTGCCTTGAACGGATTACTTTATATCTTTGGATATATGAGGAACGTGATAAAGATGAGGTTGGGCGCTCAAATCATCACGGTGGCTTCATAGACGATGATAGTCAACAACACCGGGATTGGAGCAGGTCATCGTGAAGTAACACATGATTGTACTAAGAACTGATGTTTGGACGATAGCACACAGATGTAGACGTAGAATATAATGATTTTCATCCAACCATGCTCTGATTACGACCAAAAAATTGCCGCGATCCAGTTTCAGGGGTATCAACCAAGTTGAACCACTAATAGCATCCATGCCAATCATGTCCTCACAGACCAAACTTGCACAAGCAGCAGCCATCGCTTCGGGGAAGAAGCCTCTACCTAGAGGAATCCGCCACTCTTTGATTGAAGTTGAGCGGAAATTTCAGTACGATCCTACCTCGGTCAAACGGTTTCGCATGAATGATGGCGAGCCTGCATTTCGCCAATTAACCTACCGAGGCACAGAATTGCTGCGAGATGTCTATTACGATTTTAAAAATGAGTTGTTGACCAAGTCCGGACTGTGGGTTCGTCAGCGCAATGGAGAGTGGGAGGCGAAGAAGAAGCAATGGGGTGACTTTAATAATTCGCAGTTCGAAGAAGTGACAGGACGGCATAGGGTGCTTGATTTATTGCTTCGATTGGAACATGAGCGGCTTGTGAAAATGGAGGCTGAAAAAGCTCAGCAGGACGATGACTCTTTTGCACAACAAGGGTCATTATCAGAATTACCCAGAATTGATCCGGCACATCCGATATTCGGTCTCTCGCTGTTCGCTGATCTCCAAACTTCAAGGGAGAGTTGGGTGGTGAATGATACGTTTAATGTCGTGTTTGACACGACAAACTTTGGACACGGGGTAGGAGAGGTTGAGATGCAGGAGACTGTGGCTATCCCGCTTGACACGACTTATGATGGTCAAGTGGTAGAAAGTGATTATTCTCACGAGTATCTGACCCAGGCGAAAAGACAGGCTGGGGCCGCAATGGACCAGAAGATTGAAGCATTCATGAAGGAGCATGCATGGGCGTTTCCACAAGGCAAGCCCATAGGCAAATTGACTGCGTATTGTGCTTGGAAGGAGAAACAGAGATTGTGCTAGACATGCACTGAAAAGCTTGCTTAAGATTAGGGAGTGATCAATAATGCCGAGCAAGATGCGAATGGGAAAGGAGGATAGAACATGTGAGAAGGGAGGAAGAAAGTCAATAGAATCAATAACCTGCTCTACCAGTCCAATTCGCGAGTGCTTCCTCTGACTCCATGCGCCGGCTTTCTCGCCCAATCATATATACCACCTCTTTTCAAAAACGCATCATGGTCCCATTCAACCTGCTCCAACGCCTTATGAACGCCAACATCTAGGATACTCTGCGAGGGTTCCCCCGACTGTCTATTCAGGAACCGCATATACTCATCCAAAATCAGATAGGAAGTAATCATCAAATCATTTGGTTCAGGGACAAGACACTTTTGCGCCTTATGCCGCTCACAGAACTTGTCAAACTCCTCTCTTGTAATGCACCAATCACGCGCATCTTTCAAAGTATTTTCGGAATCATTCTCCCCACGCACAGTAAGGACCTGGAAACACTTCCAGCGAAACGGCGTGAGGAGGTTGATGTGAACATTCATATCTTCTTGATGGTTAAGGCTGCACACGACGGTATTAATTTTGAATTTTACTCCGAACTCACAACACCAGCCTGCGATGCGGTATAGCTGATCAACTTGATGACCCGAACCACGACCGATGGCGATGTTCGTGCTTTCGTTGAAGGAGTCGCACGAGATGGCGAGTATGTCGAGCCACCTCGCATATTTCAGGAAGAAGGCTTTCTTGATAAGACTCCCGTTCGAGACGACTGAAACGGATTCGAAAGCGAGATCTCGTTTGCAGTAGACGATCATTGAGCCTAGGAACTTTTCGTTCAGACAAGGTTCGCCACCGGCGAAATTGATTTTTTTGGTTCCTGCTTCTCTGAGCAGACGGAGACCACGTCTAGCATCGTCCTCGGACAGAGTGAAGGATGATTTCGCGGTGAAGAAACAAAATCCGCAGTCTTTGTTGCATTCTCTGGTGAAGTGGTAGTTGACGCTCAGGGGTACGGTACGCTGGTGCTTGAAGATGAGGGTTAAGGCGACTATAAGATGGGTTGTGACGAATACGATGACAACAGCAAGAGGAGAGGAGAGGGCATCGAGGATCACAGGGTGGAGGGAGATTATACGAGAAGGCAAGATCAAGTAAAAAAGCGATGAGAGGACTTTCTGGAGAACCATGATGGTAGAAAAGGATAGAAAAAATAGGGGGGGGAAGAGGAAGTAAGCCACAACCAATTACTTTGTCGATCTTTCCTTTCAAGAGACCCTTTCTTTCACACGCACACCAGCATCTTCACGATTGAAAAAGCGCATGAGGGTAGATTCCATGTGCATTTTAAACATTGTCACGGACAGTCCAAAGAATGATTTGTGTCAAGACTGTCATCTCATCAGACCACATCCGGAGGGGAGGGGAGGAGGGAGAGGTTGATGATTAAAGTCAGCCTGTTTCCCAAGGGGATGAGTTCCCCGAGGCTGATTGATACCTTGCCAGGAGAGGAGCTGTACTACAGTAGCACAGCATTGCCACGCTGCTCAGAAGACGAGAAGATCAGACCACGGTGTTCCATTCCGTGGTTGATTGAATCTGTGAGGTGGTGGGAAGAGAAACGAATATGTTTTTTTTTCTTTTTTTTTTTTTTTCTTTCTCTTGACCTTTCCTCCTTCTCCTTATCCCTACGATTTGATGGTATAGTCAATGGTCGGTACTCAAATCGTTCCGGCGACAGAGAGACTGAACAGACTGAGGCATCACAATGATATCTGATACTCGGAATCTTTAGGCTTCAGCTTAACGAGAGGGCCCATCGGTATACGACCTTCAACGCCCAATTGGTTAGCAGGCATGTAATTATAGACATGTCTTCCGGTTAAGACGCAGCTTCATCATCCGCTGTACCATCTCAACAACGAGTATCAATGCATGCATCGCTCGCTAACAACGAAATGGTGCGACTACCACGTATCATGAGTGTGTGAGTGTGGTACAGTATACAAGACCAGACAGAACAGACGCGCGAACAACCAGCCTTTCCAAACATCACATTTAGAAAGGAGTCCCACGGGGTGTCACGTCAACCCACCTGATCGAGGGCTGCGAAGTTCAGGGATTGCTTCGTCGTGTATGGTCCGATAAAGTCAATATGATTTTGTTTGATGAGAGTGAAAGGGGGGTTGGGATTTGGGATTTGGGATCTGTGATCTGCGTAGGTGTCACTTGGGCTTTGATGGATGTTTCCAGATGAAGGGCAGCAAGGCAATCAGGCAGCAAGGCAATCAGGCAGTCACTCCCTTCCAAAAGTTGCTTTGCTTTCCTCCTCCTCCTCCCCTGATTTGAGTCACGGCAACAACGCTTACTCTGACTGAATTCATCCACCGTCTCACAATATATGAAAGCCATTACAGGGAGGGATTTCAATTAGATTAGCCTTGCTGCTCTTCTTCTTCTTCTTCTTCTTCATCAAGTAGCGATTTTACAAAACAAAAATCTCATATAATCAAAAAAGACAACAACAAAGCCACAGGCAATAGGGGGTTTGGGACGTACATGGTCATGATGCCAGCAATTGAACTTCGTGAAGATCCAGAGAAGATAGTATTCATTATAGGTTCGCAAGAAATCGGAATGAAATGAAATGGATTGACTTGAATTGACAAGAGAACCGCCCCTTTTCTTTTCTTTTCTTTTTATTTTTTTTTTTTTTTTAACTTTTCTTCCCTGTTCCTTCAATCACTGACAAATTCCTCCCCCCTCCCCTTTCCCCTTCTCGTTGATTACCAAACAGGACCTCCTGGCGTCGGCAAAGGCACCATCGGCCGTCGCTACGCCTCGGAATCCGACTACTACCATTTCTCCATTGGAGACTACTTGCGCGAACTAGCAGACCACTGTGACTTCCTCTCCTTCAACCCAGCGGAAGACACGGAGCGCAATGTGATTGGCTTGAACATTGATGACAGGCATCGGATCCGGGATAGTCGATTGCTTGATTCGGAGGTGTTGATGCCTCTGATCAAGAGACACATGAACAAGATTATGAGGAAGGCGGATGAGAATGAAGAAGGCGGAGGAGGAGGAGGAGGAGGAGGAGGAGGAGGAGTTGGGGAATGACAATAATGAGGGGACAAAGAAGTTTTTGGTTGATGGGTTTCCTAGGAGTGTTGGTCAGGCGGAGGCGTTTAACGAATTTGTAAGTGGTATTCTTCTTCCTCTACTTCTTTCCCTTGCCTATTTTTTTTTTTTTTTTCTTTTTTTAAAAAAAAAAAATTTTTTTACAGGCCGCACCAGACATCATATTCAACTTGACATGCCCCAAACCGATAGCGTGCAGCCGCTTCCTCGATCGTAATCTCGAGAATCGCCCCGCGGAGTCACTGGAGAAATTCAATGAGCGATACGAGGAGTATGCGCGGACTCATGAGAGTATTAAAGGGTGGTATTTTGCCAAGGGGATTTCAATTATTGATG
>JAGYHZ010000431.1:0-10659 GCA_024244195.1 Ascosphaera aggregata | reverse complement strand
TACAAGAGTACCCTGATCCATCTGGTGGGAAGGAGGGAAGAAAGCGTGAGGAATCAAAGACGCTCCATGACATTCAATAACCCATCATCACCATCATCATAATCGTCATAATCGTCATCTATCGTTTAGACTTGTCATCATCCTTCCGGTCATTCAATAGTCGTCGGACTGATTAAACCATCTCGATCCTCATCTCTCCAGAAATCACCCATCCACTCCATCACCTGTCACGCCTTTCTCCTTGTCTTATGTCAACGATCATAACTGACAGATGATAATATCTGTCAAAGAATCTAAGAAGAAGAATAAACAGGAAGAGGAAGATATCGCGAAGCAGAACAGACAAGTTCGTCATTATCATCATCATCGTCGTCATGAATAAACTACTCCGCTCGAATAATACTGCGTCCTCCTTGCAGAAGTCGTACGACGAGTCTCATCTTCTCTGCTCAACAGCTATATATTTTGAGTGTCAGGTATGTTCTTGATTTCTCTCTCCTCGTCTCGTCTGTTGCAGTCATTCGAATCTACACATAAACATACCCCTTCTTCTCCCGGGACGTCTTCAGCTTCACGACGATATCAGGGACGTGCTCTGCATATCTCTGCTGCTTTGCTTGTCTTCTCTCTCTCTCCTTTTCTTCCCCTGTGGACGTAGAAATCTTCCCCCCCCTTAAACCCTTTCTTCCGCCCTTGACATATATATCTCGCATTCCTCTTCTTCACCTTCTTTGCTCAAGCAAAAAAAAAAAGAAAGAGAGAGAAGATATTATCATCATACTGAGTTCTTCGTCTTCTTTTCCTTTCTTTCCTTGTTCAGAACAATGATGATGAAGCAATAAGGGCGTGGGACACTGCTGCCGAACGTATAGCCTATCTCAATTCCCATCGCATACCTTCGAATTACCACCCCAAGACTCCAAACGAGAGACATGTCTACGAAACCCTTATCCGTCTCGAGAAAGAATGCCGCGAACGAATAGGACTCATTCAGTCCGTTCTACGGTCCCATGATGCTGCTGCCTTGTACCGTCCTGGACATCACCCGCACCCTCCTCGTCCTCCTCTTTCCTCTCTTCTTCCACCTTTTCGATTTTATCCTCCCAATATTTCTGGAGGCGCTCATTCTCATAACCATAGCAGTCCTATGGGACAGCCTCTACCGTCCGCATTCTATAACCACAGTCCGGCTGCCTCTCGCACTCCCCATTCGGGGAAGGCGCCGCCACGGTTGACGGATCCCCCGCTACCTCCCCGACATCCTCACGGTCATGGTCCTATTTCTAGTAGCACATCGGGGTATCCTTCTCATTCTCATCCCCATTCACATCCTCATTCTCCTGGACATGCAATCTTCCGCGAAGGTGGTATTTCAACACCCATGAATCATAATGATTTTGCAAGACCAGATCTTCCTCCACCATCACAATCACCAGCACCACCAGGCTCAAAAAGATCATCACGAGATTATCAGCGACTAAACGGTGCTAAAGGCCCATCAATGAGAGGTTCGCGAGTAGCACCGCCGGAAAACGGGCTTTACTATAATGACTCGAAACCGCTCATGACTACCCTTCGAACGAACAATGATTCTCGGAGGAATCCACGTCCTCACAATGGAACATCGTCTCAGAACAGTAATAGATCTTCACGTCCTGCAGCTGCTTCGCGCGCAGCTGGACTAGCGTGGAATTCAATATCTTCGAAACTGGTCGGTTCGTCACAGCGTCATAGTAACGTACCTGAACTCACCAAACCTCGCTCAAATGAAAGGAGAGAAAGTAACGAGCTTAAACACCTCTCGGCCGACTATGCTCGACATGCTCGAGCTCCCTTCTTGAGCGAGGTGAATGCTGCGAACAACGCCAATGGAACTGGTCATGATAGATCCAAGGTATCTGCGGCTACAGATGCAGCTGTTCTTGCTTCAACTCGCAGGCGGTCACCCGCTGGTGGTGGTGGTGGTGGTGGTGGTGGTGGTGCTGCTGCTGCTGCTAGTCGTTATCGACGTTCCAAAACTCCTGAACCGTTGATTGATTTTACCAGTTCTACCGCCGCTTCGCCGCGAAATTCAGTTCATCGCCTTGCTGATTCGTATGCTTCCCCACAATCTACTATCTCAGATAGCCAGCAACAACAGCAAAAATCGCAGTCGCCAGCCGGAGATGTTCACTTCAACAAAGTCTCTCAGCCTAGTCCCATTAAACAACGGAACGTAGTCAGAAAACCTGTGAAGCCACAGCATCTACAAGGCTGGTTGCCTAGTCCATCGCCTTCACGAGAATCTGTGGGTCCAACCCATTCGCAGACGAGTGTGGTTCCGGCGGCGAATAAGGCTGCCAGGGTTGCAAGTGCATCAGACGAGGATGTAATGCAGACGACGCCGGATACTACCCGAAAAGCAGAAATACCGGCAGAAGACTCTCTTGCTTCCGATTTCAAAAAGAAGAGCGAGGAGGTCTTGAAAAATCTCCCTCCGGGTATTGACCCTGCAGCTGCGAAACAAATTCTCAATGACATCGTCATACACGGAGATGAAGTACATTGGGACGACGTGGCTGGCCTTGAAACAGCGAAACTTGCGTTAAAAGAGGCAGTCGTTTATCCCTTCTTACGACCTGATCTATTTTCTGGCTTGCGCGAACCCGCTCGTGGCATGCTTCTCTTCGGTCCGCCTGGTACAGGGAAGACTATGCTGGCGAGGGCTGTAGCTACAGAATCACATTCCACATTCTTCTCTGTGGGCGCATCAAGTTTAACTTCCAAATGGCACGGAGAAAGCGAAAAACTCGTGAAAGCTCTATTTGGTCTGGCTAAGTTGTTTGCGCCATCGATCATTTTCGTTGATGAGATAGATGCGATCCTCTCATCTAGAGCCTCGCAAGGCGAACACGAGGTATCAAGACGCACAAAGACGGAATTTCTGGTGCAATGGTCTGATCTACAAAAAGCCGCTGCTGGTCGAGAACCTAGCGAGAGTACAGTCGGAGATGCCAGTCGTGTGTTGGTCCTAGCAGCTACCAATATACCCTGGGACATCGATGAAGCAGCCCGAAGGCGATTCGTCCGAAGACAGTATATCCCGCTGCCGGAATCGCAAGTTCGTAAATTGCAGCTTGAAAGATTGCTGGGTCACCAGAACCATAATATCAACGAGGAACAGTTAGAGCAGTTGGTTGAGCTCACCGAAGGATTCTCCGGATCTGATATTACGGCGCTGGCGAAAGATGCAGCGATGGGACCACTCAGACACCTTGGAGAGGCATTACTACATACTCCGATGGATCAGATCAGACCTATATCCTTTGAGGATTTTGAAGCTTCGTTACTTTCAATTAGGCCGAGTGTAAGTCAGAGTGGACTTCAGGCTTATGAAGACTGGGCAAAAGAATTTGGAGAGCGAGGAGGTTAGAATGACATTGTGTGAACGCTTACATTGGCGTGCAATGTGCCATTTGAATATGAAAAGTACATGTTGATTGATCAAAAGTGGTTATGTCCTTGCTTGTTCGTGATTCTATGACCCAAAGAAGCGTAAGAAAGTCTCGTTAATGAGCGATATTGCAGCATAGTGATTTCTGTGTGTAGAAAAAGCAAAAAATGACCTCCGAGACGGGGAGTCGAACCCCGGTCTCCCGCGCTTGTTCTGTGCTTAACAGTGACAAGCGGAAATCATGACCGTTAGACCATCTCGGATGTTTTCTTGAAATCCATAGCTCCATGGTTAGATATGCTGCATGACAGTCTCTCAACAACCACCGTGGCCATATCTTCCCTCCACCAAATCGGTCGCTTCTGTATGCATTCGCCCCGGATCCATATTCAATTTGTTTCACCACCTTATTATATACGCCTGTTTGTCTTTTATTTTTTTTTGTTGCAATCAGGTGCATAGTCAACATCCCTCACTCACCTTCTCGACGAGCCTTTTTGTGCGCTCTTCATTCCTCCAGATTCTCGCCTGGCTTGCCGTGAAGTGTAGCTGCCAGCTGCTCCGATACAGACAAGAGTCAACGGAAACTGATCTGAAGTCGGGAATTTCTCCAGATATCAATTCGATCGACCTTTTCTGGAGTGTCCGTTTACGATTTAGCATCTGCCCGACGGGACGTTTGCATCTGTGCTTTCGTCAAAACCTTCAATCGTCTGGCCGTTTCCACCTGATACTAGTATCGCTTTTCCATGGCATCACAACAAGGAGATATCCCTCCTGGCACGCAGTCGCCAGTTGAAGGATATGCATCTCCCGCCTCACCTCCTCCTGCAAATGCCCATGCTGTTCCTGTCCATCATGGCGGAAAGAAGAAGCGGGCTTATGCTGGAGAGGCATTTGAATTTGGTCAAGGTGCTAATTCCGCTCTAGGCGGCCAGTTGCCAGGTGGTGGTGGTGCATACGCCGCTTATCCTGCTCCTACTGCCGTCGGTACTGCTACTGCTGCTGCTGCTCCTCTTTCTGTTCCTGGTGCGCCTGTTGCTTATCAGCAACCTGGTTATGGTGCGGTGGCAGACCCTGCCGCCGCCGGCGCAGCTGGTTATGTTGCTCCGGGCTACGCTGCTCCGACATATCCTACTCCTATGGATCAAGTCACGCAGCAGTTCGGGCAGATGAATGTTGGTGGTGCTGTCCAATCTGCTCCTGGGGCGGCCGCTGCGGCAGCAGCAGCAGTGCGGGCTCCTATGAATCAACTTTACCCTGCAGACCTTATGGCGCAGCCTTTCAATGTTGCAGAATTGAGCTATCCTCCTCCACCGGTAATGCTTCCGCCTAATGTGAGTGTAAACATGCGCAGCTGTTGCTTTCAGCCATTGATTCGCGGCTAACCGATTGCGTCTCTCCCTCCTTTGCAGTCGAGTGTCACACCTTCTCCAACTGCAAATTGCTCGTCGCGATACGTCCGTTCTACCCTGAATGCAGTGCCTGCAAGCTATTCGCTCCTTAAGAAATCAAAACTTCCATTTGCTCTGGTCATTCAACCCTACGGTTCTCTCCATGACGTCGAAGACCCGGTTCCCGTTGTTCCTGATCAGGTCATTGCAAGATGTCGACGGTGTCGGACCTACATTAACCCCTTCGTGCAATTCATGGATAACGGACACAGATGGCGGTGCAATATGTGCGGTTTGATGAATGATGTTCCTCAAGCATTCGACTGGGACGCTGCAGCTCAGCAGCCCCTCAATCGATGGGAACGACCCGAATTGAACCATGCTGTCGTCGAATTCGTTGCTCCTCAGGAGTACATGGTTCGCCCTCCACAACCGCTCGTGTACCTCTTCTTGATTGATGTGAGCTATGCGTCTGTGACTAGTGGGTTACTGGCCACCGCCGCTCGTTGTATCCGTGAGAGTCTTGCTCGGATACCCAACGCTGATCGCCGCACTCGGCTTGGTTTCATGGCTGTGGACTCTAGCCTTCACTACTTCACTATACCCAGAGATGGATCGGAAACGTCTGACGCGAACATGCTCGTTGTCAGCGATCTTGAAGATCCTTTCCTTCCTATCCCAGGCGATCTCCTCGTGACGTTGACGGAAGCCCAGGAGAACCTCGAAACGTTCTTAGACAAATTACAAGAGATGTTCCAGAACACAACTAATAGTGGTTGCGCCATGGGATCTGCACTTCGGGCGGGTCACAAGTTGATCGGTCCTGTGGGAGGCAAGTTGACTGTCCTTTCAGCTTCTTTGCCAAATATGGGACATGGCAGTCTACAGATGAGAGAGGATAAGGAATCCCTAGGAACCAGCAAAGAGAACTCCCTTCTTCAAACGGCAAACAGCTTCTACAAGAGCTTCGCTGTCGAATGTTCGAAACAACAAATCTCCGTCGACATGTTCCTCTTCTCTGCTCAGTATCAAGATGTCGCTTCCCTGAGCAATCTCCCTCGTTACACCGGAGGACAGACATACTATTACCCCGGGTGGAATGCCGCACGTACAGAAGACGCCATCAAATTCGCCAAGGAGTTTTCCGATTACTTGTCCTCAGAAATCGGCTTGGAGGCTGTTCTCCGTGTCCGCGCCGTGACTGGTTTACGCATGAACACCTTCTACGGGAACTTCTTTAATCGCAGTTCAGATCTTTGTGCTTTCCCGGCATTTCCCCGCGACCAGGCGTACGTCGTCGAAGTTGCTATTGACGAGACCGTCACAAAACCTGTCGTCTGTCTGCAAACAGCCGTTCTTCATACAACTTGCAATGGAGAGCGAAGGATCCGCGTGCTTACTCTTGCCCTGCCGACAACCCAGAACCTGGCAGATGTTTACGCTTCTGCGGACCAGACTGCCATTGCTACATATTACAGCCATAGAGCCGTGGAAAAGACTCTCGGCAACGGTCTCGAAGCGGCTAGGGATATGTTGAACGCTAAGGTTATCGAGTTGTTGACGACGTACCGCAAGGAGCTTGCTGGTGGAAGCGGTAGCGGCGGTGGTCTCCAGTTCCCTGCGAATCTCCGTGGCTTGCCTGCTCTTTTCCTAGCTCTCACCAAGAATGTAAGTGGCTCGTTTGATCATTACTGCGGCATTCCAATGTTCCATCTTACTAACATCATTCGTAATAGCTTGGCCTCAGAAAATCCGCGCAGATTCCCACAGATATGCGTTCCGCTGCATTATGTATGCTGTCCACGTTGCCATTGCCGCTGCTGATTCAATACATATACCCACGATTGTACTCCCTCCATGACATGCCCGACAACGCGGGTGTTCCCGATGAACAAACGGGGGAGATCACCCTCCCACCGCCTTGCAACCTGTCCTCTGAACGACTAGTTCCCTACGGTCTATACCTGATAGACGACGGACAGACGCAATTCCTCTGGGTCGGCCGTGACGCAGTTCCGCAACTTCTTATGGACGTCTTCGGTGTGACCGATAAGACTCAGCTTCGTGTCGGTAAACAATTCTTGCCTGAATTGGATAATGACTTCAATGAGCGGGTGCGTGCGGTTGTGACGAAGAGTGCGGATAAGTTGTCTCAGGGCGTTGGAAGTATAGTGATGCCTCATCTGTATGTTGTGAAGGAGGATGGTGAGCCTGGGCTTCGCTTGTGGGCGCAATCTATGCTGGTGGAGGATCGCACAGATCAGAGTGTCAGCTTGCCTCAGTTCATGGGTTCCCTGAGAGAAAAGGTATGCTATCCTTTCCCCAATATTTGAGAATCGTGTCGTGTCCGAGTGAGAAAACAAAGGGCTGACATGAAAATCTCTCTCTTCTTTCCCAGGTCATGGCATAATAAATGGATTGAGAACCTGCTGATTATGACCCCCTTTTTACCCGCACCACGCGGTCTTTATCATGTTCTCCCTCTCAATCATTGCCACCTCTACTTTTTCCCTTCTCCCACCCAGTGCGCTCCTGTACCTTCTGAAATGTGTTTTACCGATGGCCTGTTCATCATCTATCCTTCTCCTTTTCCTTTCCTTTCCTTTTCTTTTTCTTTGGGTGATTGTCCTGGCCTACTAGTGCGAAATCCCGAAGCCCTCATGAAGAGTTCCACTGTGAACGAAGAACCTGTAAGTAATCTTCGAACGTTTATTGCACTCCATTTCTTTTTTTTTTCCATCTTCTTTTCTTCTTTTCTCTTCTTTTGACGCATCTGTTCTGCTCTGCTTGATAAAGACATAACTTCTTTCCCCTCCATTTTCTGTTTTGCTTTCCCCCTCTTTCTCTCTCTCTCTGCGCACTCTTCACACCCTGAACCCGGCAATGCAGGGGATCGTCTTATCTGCATCTGTCTCTTGTTTGGATATCGTAGGAAATTACGTTGACGTCATGTTATTCTCTCTCTTTTTTTTTTTAAGGTTCGGCCCGTCTCCGGCTTCCTACATTGCAGTAGTAGTAGCGTCCAACCCAGTTGACTGGAGGGGGGGATCAATGCAAGGGGATTCAAAAAGAAAAAAAAAAGAAGTAGAAGGAGAAGGAGAAATTGGTAACAGCTGTTGTTTTGTTTTAGTCTAAGAGGGTGCATTGACTGAGTGTCGACGCTGATTGAATGTGATCGTATTAGTGAGGCGAGTAATTAGCACGAGAATATGAGTATGGTCCGCCGATATGAACCACGTAGTATGGAAGTGTGAAAAAGATGATGGTTGTTTGAATCTGATCTGATCTGGCACTAGAAGCGAAGGCAAAAAGAAAAGACAGATTCAACAAGAAATAAAATTATTGTAGCAAAAAATATCAATGAATGAGAAAAATACATGGAATGTTAAGATCAAAGATCGTTGAGATGTTGCGAATATGCGCTTGGTGACAAGAGTGTAAGAGACGCGAAAAAAAAGAAAAAAAGAGAATGAGACAAAAATAAATAAGGGTTGATAGAATCTGCAATCACGTACTTGCAAATTCATCTCTCTCCCTTCTATGCTCTTGTCATTCCAGTTGTTTACCGCATGATCTCCTCGTATATTAAATCTATATTCATCAATCAGCGAATCGATGCAGAGACATAAAAGAAACAGGAGATGACCATGTTGCGGGGGGTGAAAAAAAGATATAGACAGTTGCAAACTCACATTTCAATTGCTCTTTACTCAAGGAATCCTTTTGACGATCAAAATCAAAGAACTCAGGCGGAATTGGTTCAGCGGTTGGTTCATCATCCGGATCATGGTACGGTTCAAGGTAGGGATGTTTCAACGCTTCTTCGACGGTAATTCTCTTCACGGGGTTGAAGGCCAGTAATTTCTCGAGTAGATCCAAGGCGAGATCAGACGCTTTAGGAAACAAAGCTTTGAATGGCAGCTTCTTCTTGAATGGTAACGAACGAATATATTCTCGAGCACGCCGGGATTTGATGCCGTAATAGTCTTCCATGGTCGGTGTGCCGAGAACGTCGAGGATTAGAGTTAATTGGTGGTGGTCTGGTCCCGATCAAAGTCAGTAATCGACTGCAATGATAAGGTAAAGGAAGATCAGATCAGGAGCGGATGACATTTCTTGGAACATACAGTCCTTTCCGGGGAAAAGTGGTTTCCCACTTAACATTTCGGCCAAAATGCATCCGACACTCCATACGTCAATTGCTTTGGTATACTCCTTGAAAGTAAGCATAATTTCCGGAGCGCGATACCAGCGTGTGGCGACGTATTCAGTCATGAAGCCGGAGTTATCGTCGGTAGAAGCAGCTGAGCGAGCAAGACCAAAGTCGCAAACTTTTAGATCACAATTGGCGTTGAGCAATAGATTTGAAGGTTTCAGATCTCTGTGAAGGACGTTGGCGGAATGAAGGGCCTTGAGAGCACGTAATGTTTGGTATATGAAGTATTGACAATGGTCATCTGAAAGTTCTTGGGTACGAATAACCCGATGCATATCGGTTTCCATGAGTTCCTGTTCAATCGTGGATTGGGTTGTATGCGTTTCGTTTTTGTTTTTGTTTTTTTTTTTTTTATATTCCCGCTCTCCAGGTTAGATCAAAGGAACCATTTGAGAGAAGAAGAAGAGAAAGAAAAGGGGCTAAACATGCCTGTATCAAGTACACTTCCTGAAAACTCTCATAATTCTTTGGTCGCTGGATATCCAAGATGGAGATGATATTCTCGTGACTGAAATAGCGCAACAGCTTCATCTCGCGCAAGGTTCGGAGACAGAACATGGAGTGGTCGAATGGAGTTATCTTCTTGATAGCAACCTTTTGACCGGAGGGCTTGTGAAGAGCAGAGCTGTAAATGGGATGGACAGTAGACCATAAGAAGACGGAGAAGTCAGGAATTAAAGTAACGGGGATACAGATGGAAGCTTCATAGCAATGAAGGTTCATCACCATCATGTATTGCTATCGATGATAATTAGGATGATCAGTGATGATATCATTCATACCAGACAACGCCGTACGCCCCCTCGCCGATGACATCTTGGATATCATACTGATCAGAGACATTAAAAGAGATTTTTCGAGGATGTGAAGGAGACATTGTCGACACAGGGGGTATAGCGTGGGTGTGGTTGCGTCACTGTCTATCAAATATGCGGGAGGGGAAGCGTAGTAAGTCTCTGTAATCTTCTTCAATCCTGACCTCTGGAGGTTCGGTTCAACCAGGAAGCAAGTAGAAATGGATATGAATCAAGATGTGACAAAAGCAGAAGCGAAAGATGAGAAACAGCAATAATTGATATCTAAGATCAAGCCATGGTACTTGTATATGAATTAGAAGTATAGTAGGAGGTCAAGGAGGAGAGGAAGAAGCAGAAGGAGGAGAAGGAGAAGATGAAGACAAGAAAAGACACGACACGACACGAGAAACCGAGACGAGACAGGGAGGGACTGGGATGGGATGGCATAGGCTGGCGTAGGATGGCTTAATATAAGACACGTGGCATTGATGATGGGACATCCCGTGTTGAAAGACGTCATTGAAGAGATGGGCAGGGTGTGACAGTACATGACAGGACAGGACATGACGGGATATGTCTGTGAATGAAAATGGTCCGTGGATAGATGGTCAAGAGATCAAGGTAGGAGTAGAGGTAGAAGTACAAGTAGAAGCAGGGATGGAGATGCAGCAACAACAGCAGAATAAGTGTATCTCCAGCACACCTAGATTATCCCATATAAATCACTACTCTGGACGAGGAAATATATCATCATTGTATCAGCTATGCATGCATGCATGCATGCGTACATGTCTTTAAGTAAGTAAGTAAGATAGAGAG
>JAGYHZ010000430.1:0-10660 GCA_024244195.1 Ascosphaera aggregata | reverse complement strand
CAATCAAAGAAATCTGAATCGAAAAATTCGCAACAAGAGATCACACAGCGGCCTGCCTTCAGCAACTTTGACCTGACAGAAGCTTATCATCCCTTCGGACAGGTCAAGCAAGTGGCGCCGCGTCGTATTATCTATAGCAAACCGGGAACTGAATTTATATACGGCTCATCAGCAGTTCTTGCTGCTCTACGTTGCGCTCGAAGAAAATTCTACAAATTGTACATTTACCAGCCTGATGGTCCATACAGTCACTCTGACGGACTCGAAAGGCGAGCATCAGTGTTGAAAGCTATACAGAAACTTGGCCTAAGGCATAATGCTCAAGTTATTGACGTCGGTGGTAACTGGCTTCCCTATCTATCAAGATTGAGTGACGATCGCCCGCACAATGGTGTTGTACTCGAGGCATCACCTTTGCCGCAGCCACCACTTCTTGCACTGCGACGGCATGACGACGCCTCGTGCACACATTTAGACGCTCAATTTGCCCCTCAGCAATATGATGAAGCAGAAATCAATGGGACGAACGATAGCATTCCCCGTTTCTTTCATGCTCACGATACTGGAGTACTTGGTTCAACTGAAGGCAAGATGGAACGGTTTCCGATGGTCGTTGTTCTAGATAAAATAAAGGACCCCGGGAACCTCGGAGCTATCATCCGCAGCGCCTATTACTTTGGCGTCGATGCTGTCATACTATCGCGGAATTGTCCAGCTATTACTCCAGTCGCACTCAAAGCCTCAGCCGGAGCTGCAGAGAATCTTCCCATATTCCGAGTTACGAACCCGCAGTCTTTTATATACGAATCACGTAAGAATGGTTGGGAATTTTACGCGGCCGACGCTCCGAATGCGTCAGACCTTGAAGGCAGTTCAAGTCGAGAGCAGCAACAGAGCATTTGCCAACCATCTTCTGTGGGCCGAAAGCTTTATGAAGCACCTTGCGGACTCGTTATAGGCAGCGAAGACAGAGGACTGGATACTAAAGTATTAAGAATGGTCAATAGCCGCATTTCCATCGTTAGTGCTTTAACGCGAAGCGCCGTTGAGGATGATGCTTGTGTGGACAGTCTGAACGTTAGTGTTGCTGCTGCGCTTCTTCTTCAGTCATTTCTGGGCGATGCAACTATCATTCAAAGCGCGCAACCTTTTGGACCCCCGTTGACTGTGCCCGAAATGGTGAATGAGCGGATGAAGGACGAAGGACGTAATTTGAATGATTTGTTTCGTCGCTTGGTTCGATCCGATTAGCTCGCGCTGCGGGTATTTTGGGTTGGAACAAGAGCAAACCCTTGTATCATATATAAGGTCGTGTCTGCTTGTCAACTGATGTCCTTTATAATGACTTAGTTAATGCATGTACAAATTCTCTCTGGCGAACCTTGATACTAACAATCATGCTAATCTGGTCTCCTGATTAATCGTATTCGTCTCGCCAATAATGCGGCATCCGATTATCCTGACTATACAGACTTTCATGCGTGCAATCGCCCTCTCACTCTTTCTTAAGATTATGACCTTCGTATCCATGTTTTGTTGGAGCTAGAAACGCGCCTACAGTGTAGCGGTGATGGTATTCAGAAGTCTTGTCTGGCTTCCATAATTCGTGCAACGCGCTGCCGTGCATTATGTTGGTACTTGATATTTACAGTAGGTACCGGGGAACCAGGGAAAGCTGGCGATTGCATGGCACTCTTTGTCCTTAACGAGTACGATATCTGATGAAATTGCTCGCAGACTTGGATTGTCAGTTCACATGCTCTCAACGGCCTTCAGCAGGGCGTTGATACCCCTTTCAGTAACGGCGGGCTTGTCGTTCTGATCCGCTGAATCCTCTTCCTTGATTGCCCAGGCGACATCACTCCACCATCCCAACGAAAGTAAGCCACCACCCTTCTTTCTCTCCAACGTGTCCTTCAATCGGCTTGTGTGCTCCCACTGCTTTGCAGCAACCTCTGCCTCCTCAACGACCTTGTCTGGAATTCCGCACATGCTCGCACAATGCATACCGAAACTCCCTTCAGCCACGCCTGGCTCGAGCTTATAGAGGAATGTGACATGTTTCTCTTCCTCATCAACATGTATACGCATGCGCCGGGCGGCTATTTCAGGATGTGCTTCGAATTCGGCAGCAAGCGAGTGATAATGTGTTGCAAAAAATCCGATGCATCCCAGATGGGTTGCAACATGATGGAGAACAGCTTGCGCTACGGCCACACCATCATAAGAACTTGTGCCACGGCCGAGCTCGTCGAGAATCACCAGTGACCGTGGTGTGGCCTCTGAAAGAATCTTCTTTGTCTCTGACAGTTCAACGAAAAATGTTGACTGTGCGGCGAAGATGTTATCATTAGCCCCCAGTCGAGACATGATTCGATCGCAGGTAGTCAGACGAGCTGATCGACATGGAACGTAACATCCGATTTGTGCCATGATTACAGCGGTGCAAGTCATGCGCAAAACAGTTGACTTTCCAGCCGCATTAGCACCGGTTAACAGGTTAATATTCGGATTCTCCCCTCCCAAACTGATGTCATTCGGGATGAAATCGCCGGCGTTAGGCAGCATGCAAGGATGTCTCAGCTCCTTGAACTCAAGCACACCCCTCTCGCTCTCGACGAACTCCGGCCTGCAACTAGGATAACCTAGTAGAAGCGAGGCTTTCGCTAATCCCACGAGACAGTCTAGCTGCGCCACAACCTTGATTGCCGCTAGCCATTGAGCGTAGTCTTTATCAAACCGCTCATATATTCGGCGACGAAGGTCGCGTACGATCTGACTGTGAATTTCCTGCGCTTCCTGCAATTCGCGGATCATAGCGCGTAGTTCAGGACTGTAGTACCGCTTCACCTGCTTAGTTGCAGACATCTGGCTCCAATTCTTTGGCACATCTTTGATCTTCGTGGGAAGCTCGAGCTGATAAATTTCTTTGCCATTGTCGCGGTAGCAAATGGCAGACGACTTAAATCTTTTTCTAGCTGCTTTTAGATATTCTTCAAGCTCAGTTTCAATGTGGTCGATCCTTCCCTGGGACTCATCATAGTCTTCGAATTCTCCTGGGCCACAAGGAATGATGAAGCCGTTTTCTCTAGCTTCTTTCCTATCGAACTTCGTTTGCCAAGATTCAAGAATCTCAGAGAGATTCGGCATGCTCTGAAGCAATTGCCCGATGATTCCTTCACCGGTCTTGCCACCGCTGCCCTTCAAAAGATTGATGGTATACTCAATCTGTTCAAACCCCTCGAATACTCGCACAAAATCCTGCGGTTTGCATGTGCCCGCGTGAATTCGCGAGATCAAGCGTTCAAGATCAGGCAGCTTGGATAGCTCTGAGGAGAATTGGTCGCGAAACATATTATCGGCATTCAGCGTCTCCACGGCGTCAAGACGTTCGTTGATCTTGACACTGTCCATCAATGGATGGCACACCCATTGCATGAATTCACGCTTTCCAAATGGGGTGATACAGTTATTCAGGAGACGGAACAATGTGCCCGTCGCTGAACCATCATGAGAGTTGGCGAATACTTCGAGATTTATTAAAGTCTTGCCGTCTAAGACCAATGTCGATGAAGCATGGATTGGGTCGTACCATGCGAAGTTTCCAATTGTGACAATGTCTCGCTCAATCTTCAGCATGCGAAGGTATTGGATAAGAGCACCGAATGCGGACATGACGAGGTCCTTCTTTTTTGCCTCGACAAGTACATCTGGCCATTGGTTTTCCTCAAAATAATTATTGGTATCAAGTTCAAAGCGGGTTGTTTCAGCCTCCCAAAACTCTTTGACTGGTTTGAGGGAGTTCCAGATTGTTGTAACCGAGGTGTTTTGCTTCAGAATCCGTGTGGCCCGGGTTGACGTATTTCCTTTTTCCAAAAGAAGCTCCTGAGGTCTTGTCTGGGCAACAAATGTCTCGAATCTTGTCAAATCGACGTCGTCAGTGAATTCCGATAAGAAGAATTGCCCAGTAGCGGTGTCGACAAAGGCGATACCGAAGCTAGGGCGCTGATCAACAATAGCTTCCTTGATGGCAACACAATATGTCGCCATGTCGTTCTGAAGCATCGCACCGTCCACAAGTGTACCTCCCGTGAGGACGCTTTCTAGCTCTCTGCGAATGACTTTCTCCGCTTTTGTTGGACCTTTTACATCCTTTTCTCTCATCTCCTTCCCTAATGCGGTCTCTTTCTGATCAACTCTAGCGACTTTGAACCCCTTGGCAACAAACTGACTTGCCCAATACTCCAAACTCATTTCAGGAACGCCGACCATGCGCATATTCACCCTATCCGTCAGTTTCAGGTCAAAGAGCTGGTGCCCGATTGTCGCATCATTTTCATAGAGCTCGTAGAATTTGCCCTTCTTGAAGAACACCACAGTATCCCAGAACTTCTGCTTGATTTCCCAGTACTGCTTTTCGAATGGCGAGAATTTGGCCCAAGCCATGGGTGGGATGTAAATAGTACGGGGGTCGTAATCAGGGTGATCCGGAGGATGCTTGTCCATGTCCATTATATTTGCGAGCCAGGGATACCGTTGCTCAGGTTCAGTCATATGTGCTTTGAGCTTTTGAGTCGTTGAAGTGCGCAGTTGCGGTCTGATAGTTGATCGAGTATAAGGGGTGGTGTCACTGGGGTCGTAAATCCATTTCATAGCTGTACTGGTTGCAGCCTTCTCGTCCATATCCATGTCTTGAATCTCCTTCAACCTGTCAGTCGCAGATGGTCTGCTCAAGTCCGTTTGCGATCTCTTAGATTTGAGTTGACGAGATGCAGTCCTCTTTCTCTTCGTGCTGGTTCGTAGTGCTTCCTCCTCGGAGTCATCAGGAGCAATGAAGTCGTCTACATCTGGGAGACTGTCAATACCAATACGTGAAGTTTCATTCCTTCCGACATCATTACCTAGATCAGAGAAGTCAACCATATCCTCTTCCTCAAAGGCGTCATCTTCATCTTCTGGGACAGCGAGCGTCTTGCGTCTCTTACCAGCTCGGCTGTTGGTAGAAACAATATCGTCTTCATCATCGTCAGATTCAGCGTAGTTCACGTTTTTCCTGGCCTGGGTGTACCCATCAGCACGGCTCATGAGTTGGCTTCTCAATGACTGTACGCACCCTACGATTTGGACTTCCTGTGTCAATGTTATCATTCTCAAGTGTAAATTCGTTCACATGGCTATCCACTTCATCTTCTTCCGGACCAACGGGATCGCTGGACGGTACTGGAGTCACATTTCCCAATGACAGCCTCGCAGCCTTCTTGGTCAATCTCTGTGCGCTCACTTTCTTGCTAGGTGAAGAAGACGGTATGTTTTGGCTAGAGCGCGTTGTCGATGTTGCTGTAGCCGTTGGTGTTGGCGTAGGAGCAAGAACCGCTTGGGAGCCAGTCGCAACAGGCGTAATAGGCGACGATTTCTGGAAAAACCCCAAAATGGATCGCTGATTCTTTGCTCCCTGTGATGTAGGAGTCGCCTTAGCACCGCCAACGCTGGCACGGCCTCGAGGCGTCTTGAGAGGATCTTTGGCTGGAGCCATGATGAAAAGGTGCCAAAAAGTCAACTAATTGGCGATCTGCCCAAACGGACTCAGTGCATGCTTGGAACGATTGCTGCAATCAGACTGTCAGTCTTTCTATCCTCATAATCAGTCATTCAAGACTGTAGTTGATAGCAATGCCGAAGGTTGTAATAGAAGTAGTTGCGCGGCAGAAACGCGTTCAGGCCTGTGAAGTGCGGCGTACGTAGTTTATTGCGCGCTTTTTCTTCATAGAGCCGACGCGACGCGCAACCTCAATAAATCACGAAGCCAATGAGAGTGACGATTACCACCATCCCACAACCTACGTGCAAATAGAGGTTGCGAAACGATGGAGTCACCAAATAGTTCTGGCTGTGGATGGTACTTGTGATTATGTGACAATTGGGATGTGGCATGATACAGGGATCGGATGCATATGTAGAAAGAAGGCAGGCAGAGTAAGAGATTGTAATGTACAGGAGAATCAAACTGCTCAAAGCATTTAACAAGCGTCAAACAGAGTACCAAATAGATGGCCGGGCATCGGATGTCACAAGCTGCAATTCTTGATGAACAAAGAGCGCGAGGTCGCTCTTCAGTCTCTGCGTTTATCCATCACGTATCGATTCCTCATCTGTTTTGCATGAAAGGCTTCCACCCGTCCGTTCTCGTTGTCCTCGTCTCGTGCAAAGCGTGGCAGTTTTACCCTATGTCCAGCGACTCTGCCGGTAGATTTCACGAGAGCCTCATCTTTCGCAAATTCATCGGCAGTGTACTCCTCTTTCCATCCGGGGCATGCCAATCCCAGCTTTTCATACTCTTCATCAGGAACAACCTTGATGATCTTGACCTTCCATTTGCCCGTCCTGAGGATTAAAAGGTCATCAGTGATAAATCCTTCCGTCACTTCAGCAGGCCAAGGTCTGATGGGGATGTATGAAATGGCGTCACCCATCTGGTGCTTTGAGTCAGCTCTTGACGCGACATGAGCACCATTATTGCATATAAGCTTGTAGGCTTGGCTCTTCGATTCGCACATTCCTGCCGACCATAGGATTTTATGGAAGAATTGTCCAACAACTAGGCTTCTGGGCAAGATCATGTTCTGACTAGTATGGTTGAAAGGGTTGGTTTGATTCGTCAAAGTAGCAGGGTCAGAACCCTTGTATGTTATTTCACCCGTAGTAGGATCCACAGCATTTGCAGCTGGTGGGATGTTTCTAAGAGCTGCCATATGTTCAGCAGCTTGCTTTGCGGCGAATTGCCCATGGATAAGCTCGGTGAACTCAAAGGCAAGCGTGGATTGCGCGATGCACTTGGAGCGATCGGCATTGTGATTTTCCATGACCTTAGAAATTTGCTTTAGAGGCATCATCGTGAACATTTTCAAGTAGCGTTCAACATCATCGTCCGAGACACGCAAAAAATGCTAGAGATGCAAGTTAGCGCATAATGGCCTAAAAGATTTCCGGCGGAGAAGACTCATACCTGATAGAACTCAATAATCGGTGTCATATCAGGATCCAACCATATCGCATTGCCCTCACTCTTCCCAATTTTGCGGCCTTTTGAAGACTTCAATAGTGGAGTTGTCAGGCCCATGGGCCTATGAAGGACGGTGTCTTTATCGATTGGATTTGCAGGCTTGTACTTCTTCTCCTCCGGCGTCTCGGGAGTGACACCCGCGTTGAGCATGCGGTTGATAGCATCCATGCCGAACCGGATGTTTCCTTCCTGATCAGAACCGCCGACCTGAACAAGGCAATCATTGCGATATAGCTCCCACCAATCCCACGCTTGCATGACTGGATAGACGAATTCAGCGAGGGACATGCCTTCACACTCTTCTTGTCGCTTTTTAAAACTGTTACCTCATTAGTGATTGTATACCATGTGCGAGCCAGTACTGGAATTACTCACCCATCTCTACCAAGCATGGGTCCGACTCGGATATTCCGCATCATAAGTTTAGTAACGTCGTAAAAAGGCTTCTTCAACCACCATGTATTATTGTTGACCAGCACTCTCCTCCACGCCCACTCTTTCTCATATCCGTACTTCGATGCATATCGCTCGATGGACATTCCGAGCTTCCTCATCTGCAGGTGCATATTTGCCATATTCGCCTTGCGCGTCATGCTCGACACCACGGGGCGCTCGTTCAATCGATCAGTAGGGTCACCAACGCGTGCGGTTGAACCACCTAGGAGAAAATGAGCACGGTAACCGTATACGTATGCCCATCCAATGATCATAAGTGGTATTATGTGTCCGATGTGCATTGACGGGGCCGTAGGATCAACGCCAGCATACAAGCCAATTCGTTTTCTTGTCAAGAGCGTATCGAGATGATGACGGTTTCTGACAGTTGGAAAGAATCAGCCACGTACTCTGCGAACCGTGTTAATGCCAAATTGATGGAACTAACCCAACAACATTGTTAACTAAACCACGCGACTCTAGCATTGTCAGAAAGCTCTGTCGCTGTCCGCTCTCAATTTCATCCGCGAGTTGCTGCCATTGAATCTCCGCCTCCCGCATCCGTCGTCGGTGCTGCTGGGTAATGGTTCTGACATTGACGAGTTCCAGAGCTGGCAATGGAAATCTTCGAAAGACTGAAGTGGTTCTCGAGAAAGCAGACGAAGCTAATGCTAGCCTGGGATGGCATGTCCTGAGCACTGATGCCGTCGACATGTGCGCGGACGAGATGGGTAGGCGGGGTGCCTTGAGAGCGCGCGTTGGGCGCATGATGATATATATGAACTAAGGGCTCAATTACAATTTCAATCGCTATTTCCACCTCTTGTTCGTCTACCCGGGGTTAGAATTCACATCAATGTCATTTCGCGCCAAAGCTAATCAGACCAAATTCCCCAATTCGCAAGAAATTTTCTTCACTCTCGCGTTAACGGGCGCAGATCCAAGATAACGGTGACTTGGCGATTAAGCGCGGAGACGCCATATACGACACACGCCGGAAAACTCCTGTCCGGGGGTTGTTGAGGACCAGGGATGAGAACGCAGGAAGGAGAGTTGAAGGTCAGGAGAGTCAAGGCCATCGAGGTGCTCTTGATATCTCTAAGTACAGAGGCGGAAATCACACGGGCAGGATTTTACTACTGGATGAAGGACTGAGATTAGAGTGAAGAGAGATCAGTAGTATAGCCGTACGGTTTTTTAGATTAAAGGCCTGAAGTGTGCCGGATTATATTAGGTTTCAAGCAGAAGACCAGAGGTAGGATACTGGCAACAAGAGGAATTAATTCATTATTTGTGTATCAGTATGGTCAAAAATTATTTACTTCAGGTAGACCAAAATCTCAACCTTGTCATCATCCAGCTTCATCTCAGCCCAGGCCTTTTCAATATCGGCCGTCAGCAACTTCTTCTCGGCATCAATGCTGACGAATTCCACTGGAACAGGTTTGTTGTTCAGCATGACCATGACACTATCCTCAATGGTCTTCTTGTCCAAGTCGGAGACGAAGAGGCCAAAGACACCAAATGCCTTGAGCTTAGCAAAGAGTTCAACTCTGTCTTGGGAAGTAGCCTTCACTCTATAGTCCATTATAGCGGCAGCGCCAGTCATCTTGTTGATAAGACCGAGCAAAGCAACCTTGGATTTGTTGACTTCATACACGCGATGGGCAGTATAAATATCCCAATCACGGAGAGCCAAGGACATAGAGACAAAGGCAGTGTCTTCGTAAGGAGTCATGATACGAGAAATATTGTTGCTCTTGTATTCGCGAACGACGTATTCGCAGTCGTGCTCAACACCAGCGAATTCACGAAGGGCCACCATATGCTTGCTTTCCGTGTCGAGGCTGACGTTGAAGAAACCGAAGATACCAGATCCGGTACGGGCTTCACCGTGGTAGGAGCTCACCGCGAGAACACCGCCGTCTGTGTACTTGTGGTAGACACCATTAGCTGTGCCCAAGACGCTAGGACGGAGAGCGATGGTGCGACCAGAAGGTGTCTGGGCGGTCATTTGGTTGACGACAGTGAAATCATGCTTGCTGGGGTAGTCGGTGATATAGACTGGTCCACCAGAGACACAGCGAGCAGCAGCATGGAAGCTAGCATAAGCGTGATTGCTTTGGAACATATCCCAGTCTGGAATAGCGTTGAGATGCTTTGCAAGCAAGCTGGTGTGAGCATTGCAGAAGACGTGCCATGGGTGAGATTCTGGTATCTCAGGGAAGAAATCGTCCGATGTTCTTAGGAGCATGCGGGGTCTGTTGTTCGGCAACTGGCTGTGGAAAACAATTTGAGGGGCCTGGGACATGCATGAAATGGCCCTGCCATTGAAATGTCTGAGAACAGCCTTGGCCCAGGCATCCTGAAAAGGCTTGCAGTGTCTGCGTCTATCTTCAGCACCGACGATGGAATCGACATGGAACTGAACGTCAGTCTTGACGGCGGTAATACCAGCATCAGACAAAAAGGCATAGAAGTCATCGTAGAATCTGTGAACATCGTCGCCGTCAATGATGTCCATTGGTCCACCGAGCTGTTCGTGCTCCAAGTGGACTTCGGATTCCAACTTGACGACTGTCTTGGTCTTGTACTCAGCGGCGAGCTTTCCATCTGGGCTGATACCGTTCCAGTATCCCATCAACGCATGCCAAACGGACACGTTCTCAATCTGGGGATTCTCCTTGCGAATTCTAGCGACAGTCTGTTTGAGACCCTCGGGGAAATAGACAGGGTCTGCCTCGAAATCGAGGGCCCTGCGGAGGGAGTAGGGTTTATCAAGTCTATGGTCGACGGCTTGCCAGCAGTCATCAATAATCAAGTTGGATATCTTGATGCCGCTGTCACGAAGGGACTTGAGACCAGCGTAGAGATTTTCGGAGGTAAGATCCTGACCGAGGCCATTCCAAGTGCAGTAGGTGAGACCATCAAACCAGCAGTCATTGAGATTCTGGTCGTGAGTCTTGTCACTGACTGCATTGATCGAGACGTCACTCCATCCCTCAACAATCTTTCTGGCCTCATAGACAACTGCAGAAGTGGCAACATCAAATGATGGAGCGATAGCAGCAACAACAACAAAGCCTTGCTCATATGTATTGTCGTTTTTAGCAGAGATGACAACTTCGCCGTTTTCACCGGAGTTGATGACGGTTAAGACATCCT
>JAGYHZ010000043.1:0-21149 GCA_024244195.1 Ascosphaera aggregata | reverse complement strand
CTCTTTGTTCCTAGTATAGGGCAATTGTTGCTACGATTTTTGGCATCTGGCTGATTTGCTGATAATTCGCCGTCATGGCGAGTTTTACCCGCCCTGTGTTCTCTGCCATAAGAGAGGTCGATTTTGGATTTATGACCGATGAAGAAATCAAGAGAGTCTCTGTTAAAAGAATCTATAATACTCCTACTCTTGATTCTTTCAATAATCCTGTGCCTGGTGGTCTATATGATCCTGCGTTGGGTGCTTGGGGTGATCATATGTACGGCGACATCTTTCCCTCTATTCTTTTTTTTTTTTTCTTTTTTTGTGTTTATTTTATTTTGAACTTCTTTTTAATTGTGCATTTTTGACTGACCCGAAACGATCTCTCCTATTTTATAGTTGCACGACTTGTCGACAGAATTCTTGGTCGTGTACTGGACACTGCGGTCATATCGAACTTCCTGTCCATGTCTACAATGTGACCTTCTTCGATCAACTATATCGTTTGCTCAGAGCTCAGTGCGTCTATTGCCACCGCTTTCGCATGCCCAGACAGGCTATCAACGTATATGTTTGCAAGTTGAGCCTTCTGCAATATGGTTTTGTTACGGAAACTGCAGTAATTGATGAGATGACAACGCATAAGGGCAAGGTGTCGAGTTCATCTGATTCCGACTCGGAGAGCAGCGAAGATGAGGATATCGATGATATCATCAAGAAACGAAATGCCTTCGTGAGGAAGTGCATCAAGAAGGCTCTCGCAGAAAACAGTGAGGCAGCTCTCCTCGCTGGTGCCAAGAATCCTGTTGCAGCTGAGCAGCGGAGAAATCTTGTGAGAGAATTTTTTAAGGCTGTCGTCGCCGTCAAGAAATGTGCCCATTGTAGCGGGTATGTTTTGGGTACAGTTTTTCCAAATCTGTCAAGGTCATTACTGCTAACGCTTCATACAGTATCTCTCCTCAATATCGCAGGGACCGCTACTCAAAGATTTTCAAGAAACCTTTGCCGGGAAAAGCTAGGGCGGCTATGAGAGAAGCTGGATTTCGCGTGCCGAATCCTCTGATACTTCTCCGCGAAGCAAATGAAATGCAAAAGAAGTACGACAAGAAGGGCATTCATCAAGTAACCTTGGAGCACGGTGCTGAGGAAGAGATTGCCTTTGGCAATGCCACTACTGCTGAGGATTACGAAAGCCATAACTCAAATGATGATAGTCAGCAGCAATATATACCCTCTTCTGAGGTATATGCTTCCATGCGTCTCCTCTTCGAAAAGGAACTTGATATCCTTGATCTCATTTATGATTCGAGGCCACGCACGAAGAGTCATGTCTCTAGAGTTTCTGCCAATATGTTCTTCACTAAGAACATTCTTGTCCCGCCCAACAAGTACCGTCCCGTTGCTATGCAAGGCCCAGGAGAGGTGCTCGAGGCTCAGCAAAACACGTCATTCAACAGAATTATGAAGCTCTGTGACCTTGTCAATCAAATCAGCAGTGAGCGTCAGAAGGGTGAAGCCACCAATGCGGCTTTCAGACTCCGTGAATACCGGGACCTGCTTCAGGCTATCGTGCAGCTACAGGATGCCGTCAACAGTCTAATCGATCGTGATCGCAACCCGAACCAGGGCGCTGCTGGGGCACAGAATGAGGACGGTATCAAGCAAAAGCTCGAAAAGAAAGAGGGTCTTTTCCGGAAGAATATGATGGGAAAGCGTGTCAATTTTGCGGCTCGTTCTGTTATTTCACCTGATCCAAACATTGAAACCAATGAAATCGGTATTCCCCTCGTCTTTGCAAAGAAGCTCACTTACCCCGAGCCCGTCACGGATCACAACTACTATAAGCTCAAACAAGCAGTTATCAACGGCCCTGACGTCTATCCTGGTGCTTCTGCCGTTGAAAACGAGCTCGGACAGGTTGTGAGCTTGAAGTTCAAAACTGCTGATGAGCGGGTTGCCATCGCCAATATGCTTCTCTCTCCATCTACTTGGAAGATGAAACGGTCACGCAACAAGAAGGTCTATCGTCATCTGGCAACCGGCGATGTCGTCCTAATGAATCGTCAACCTACTCTTCATAAGCCCTCTATCATGGGTCATCGTGCTCGTGTCTTGATGGGGGAGCGTACCATTCGTATGCATTACGCCAATACCAACACTTACAACGCTGACTTTGACGGTGACGAGATGAACTTGCACTTCCCACAAAATGAGCTCGCTAGATCAGAAGCTATGCAACTTGCCGACACTGACCATCAATATCTTTCTGCTACGGCTGGCAAACCTCTACGTGGTCTGATCCAGGATCATATTTCTATGGGTGTCTGGATCACCAGCAGAGATACCTTTTTCGATGAGGAGGACTACCAGAATCTGCTCTATAGCTGCTTGCGACCTGAGAATAATCATACCGTCACTGATCGGATCAAGTTGATGCCGCCAGCTGTTTGGAAACCCCAAAAACTCTGGACTGGTAAACAGGTAATTAGTACCATTTTGGCGAACATTCAACCCCCTGGCCGAGCCGGTTTGAATTTGACCGGCAAATCCTCGACTCCAGGTACTAGATGGGGAAAGGGTTCTGAGGAAGGTGCCGTCATCTTCAAGGATGGTGAGCTTCTTTGCGGTATTCTCGACAAAGCACAGCTTGGTCCTGCTGCAGGAGGTCTCTTCCATTCCGTCCACGAAATTTACGGTCACATCATCACTGGCAAGCTTATCGGTATAATGGGCCGTCTCCTCACTAAATTCTTGAACATGCGAGCCTTCACTTGCGGTATGGACGATCTTCGACTCACTCCTGCCGGAGAAAAAGCTCGAAAGGAGAAGATTGCTACTGCTGATGAGCTTGGTTATCAGATTGCTCTGAAATACGTGACTCTTGACGAGAACCCTGTTGAAGATCAAGAGGCAGAACTCAAGCGGCGCCTAGAGGATGCTCTTCGTGATGATAAAAAGCAGGGTGGTCTCGATTCTGTTTATAATTCTCGCTCAGCCAACCTGTCGTCAGAGATCACCTCTACCTGTCTTCCAAACGGTCTGGAGAAACCTTTCCCCCGCAATCAAATGCAGTCCATGACTGTGTCTGGTGCTAAGGGTTCTGCTGTCAATGCCAATCTGATTTCCTGCAATCTTGGACAACAAGTTTTGGAAGGTCGGAGAGTCCCAATCATGGTTAGTGGCAAGTCGTTGCCGTCATTCAGACCGTTTGATACTAGCTTGTCTGCTGGTGGATATGTGTGTGGTCGTTTCTTGACTGGCATCAAACCCCAAGAATACTTTTTCCATACAATGGCTGGCCGTGAAGGTCTTATCGATACTGCTGTCAAGACTTCCAGATCTGGATACTTGCAACGTTGTTTGATTAAGGGTATGGAAGGACTTAAGGCTGAGTACGACACTTCTGTCAGAGATACTGCAGATGGTTCTATGATTCAGTTCCTTTACGGTGAAGATGGCCTTGAGATTACGAAGCAGAAGCATTTGAGAGACTTCAAATTCCTTGCTCAAAACTACGAGTCAATCGTCAATCAGGTCGACGGTGCTGGTGAACTTGCAAGGATGCACGTCGGACCAGCGGATGATCTCAATCAGAAGGCTATTAAGAAACTGAAGAAGGATCTCTATGGTAGCTCGGATCCAGTGCTATCGATCTACAATCCTGGTTCTAATCTCGGCGCCACATCCGAGTCCTTTGCCTCTGCGCTGAAGAAGTACGAGAAGGAAAACCCCGACAAGTTGCTGAAGGACAAGCAGTTGAATCCAGACTCCATCATCACGAAGAAAAATTTTCATACCGTTCTTAACATGAAATACCTGCAGGCTGTCATTGACCCTGGTGAGGCTGTCGGTATCGTTGCCGGTCAGTCCATTGGTGAGCCGTCCACTCAGATGACGCTCAACACTTTCCATTTGGCTGGTCACTCTGCGAAAAACGTCACTCTTGGTATACCGCGTCTTCGCGAAATCGTCATGACTGCTAGTACCTCCATTTTGACACCGACTATGAGTGCTCAGTTAAACCCACAGCTTGGACCAGATGGTGGTAAAAGATTTGCCAAGGGCATCAGCAAACTTTCTTTGGCGGAAATCATCGATGAATTGGAGGTTCATGAGCGCATTATCAATGCGGGCAGCAGCAGATTCAAGATCTACGATATTGACATCGCTTTCTTCCCTCCGAGTGAATATACTGAAGAATATGCCATCAGAGTTGAGGACGTGGCTAAAACTCTTGAAGAGAGTTTTGCCAAAGAGTTAACGAAGCTTACAAGGAAGGAGCTCACCAAGCGCATCAATGAGAAAAAGGTGTCCTCCTATTCAGCTGCGCAGCCTGAGGTTGGAAAATCATCTGGCGTTATTGATGAGGGGCCTCGGCAAATCTCAAACCGAGCAAATGAACAGCACGACGACGACGACGAAGACGACGAAGAGGATGCTAAGCGAGCCAATGCTCTGGCGAACCGCTCGAGTCAAGTTTCCTATGCCGCTCCAGACGAGGGTGAACAGGCGATCATGCACGAGAATGATTCGGAGTCCGACTCGGACTCCGACGAGGAGGAAGGTGACAAGGACTCAGAAGTCAAAGATGCTGAAGAGGGTGCCTCCGATGGGGAACTTCACGAACGCAAGCGTGAAAAGTCCGTTACACGCAAGTTCCCGGAAGTGGCCAAATTCAAGTTTAACGTGAAGGATGGTGATAAATGCTCTCTTCGACTTCAATATAATATTCAGACACCAAAGTTGCTTCTTCTGCCTATCGTTGAAGAGGCTACGCGCAGGACCCTCATTCAATTCATTCCTGGTCTCGGCACAGCAACCTATGTCGACGCCGAAGGAGATGCACCTGCGTCTATAATTACCGATGGCATCAACTTGATGGCCATGCGTGATTACCAGGATTACATCCTGCCTCAAACCCTCTATACCAACTCTATATACCACATGCTGACGCACTATGGCGTTGAGGCAGCTCGCGCTTCCATCGTTCGTGAGATGAGTGCCGTTTTCGAAGGCCACAGTATTTCCGTTGACAACCGCCATTTGAACCTCATCGGTGATGTTATGACGCATTCCGGTGGTTATCAACCATTCAACCGCATGGGGTTGGTCAAGGAAGGGTCATCGCCATTCATGAAGATGTCCTTCGAAACTACTGTCGGTTTCTTGAGGGATGCTGTGCTAGAGAGGGATTGGGATAATCTTCAGAACCCGAGTAGTAGGATTGTTATGGGTCAGACGAACATGATTGGCACTGGCTCTTTCGACGTTCTTGCTCCCGTGGCTTAGAATATGGTGATGGCTCTTATTTCTGTGGGATTCCAATTTATTTGTGCATCGAGTTGTTATAAAGTCAGCTTTCGTGTTTTTTTTTTTTTTTTCCTATCTGTGTCGCTATTTCGACGTTTTCTTCTTGGAGGATTTATCATGTATTCCATACCGTTCTGAGCGATAAGAAATGCCATCAAAAGTTCTTACGTCTAGAAAAGCGTGGTGCACCTGCCGTCAAAATCTTGATAGTGGGCATGTGGATAGGTAGCAGGATTTAGACTCTTTCCTCTTTGCTGTCCACCACACCCTGATAAATGTTGTCGCTCCGCTTCTTTCACCTATCACCGCGGTCGCACAGGAATGTCAAAGCAGAATGAGGTCCGTGCTGGATCTGGGCAGTTGAATGGATACCAAACTAGGCTGTTCGTACACTTGCCTCAGAGCGTATAAGTAGTGATTATCTGATGGAACCCTGAGAGACGCAGTGCCGTGGCATTCTAGTCATCGGCCAATGCCATCATATCTTCGTCATCTAGACCATTGTATTCATCTTGCATAATATATGCAGTGTCAAAATCTAGCCGATGAGAGTGGTTAGCAAGGGCCTGATTTCGCTGTCGCTTCGCAATTTCCTCTTTCTCCTTGCGAATATGGCGCTGCAAGTCTTGCAGACTCCACGTAGATATGCCCTCTTGGTCTTTCGCTCTGAAAGGTTGGGCCATCGTTTTTAAAAAAAATTTGGCTGTTGAGACGGCCATATCCGTGCTTAGGTTGGTGTCGCTCTCCAGTAAAGCCTGACTGATCCACTTTGGCAGTTGAGCACGTTTCTTCTGAAAACGACGGTCAGCAAGGACCATGACGCCGTAATCATCTTTACCACGAAGGACTCGACCCAGGCATTGCGCGGCATGTCGCATAGCATCGAATGATAGAAAATCGTTCTCACGGATATGGTAGTTCTCGCGCAGAAATTCCAGTCTGGCTTTTAGGATACGCGACTCGGTATACTGAAAGGGAACGCCGATGCAGAGAACACTCCGACCATAGTGATGGTCAAAATCAATGCCTTCGGAAACCTTCCCACGAGCGACGCAGAGTAAGACAGCTCCTCTCCCGTTTGAGCAGGCAGTTCTATAAGTCTCTAAGGCCAGGGAAGATTCCTGAGAATCAGGGGTCTCAACCAAAATCAACTTGTAATTCCACACCTGATCCAAGATACCCATCCCCTGCCACATGCTGATAATTGACTCCATATAAAGGTATGAAGGAAAGAAAACGACGACGCCGTCAGGGGTGATTCGGCAGAACTCGAGTAGAAGATTGCCGTAATTCCTCACGACGCCAGGATCGTTACGAATCTGAAAAGACGAAGAGATCTGTGCCTGGTCAGAGCCGCGAGTGACAACTAGGGGTAGGAATGAACGACGTGCGAGTGTCATGCTGTATGACTCCTGAAGAACCGTGGTAAATCCCAGCATCTTCGGGTACATCTCAAGGGGTGAGAGTGTGCCCGAGGTGATAATGACCGAACTGAATCGGTCGAAGATCGGTTTGATAGCGATGGCCGCGTCGAGACAAGTGAAGTGCAGTATGGGATTGGGAACAGTGGCAGTCTCTGATTCAAAGGGTTCTAATATGAGGAGAAAGCCTTTCTCGTATGTTGCTGTAAGCGTTGCAAAAGCAGCAACTTCTTGCAATGGTCTATAATCCTCAATATTCATAAGCTCAAGCGTTCGCACCAAGGATGCTAACCTCTCGGAGCAAAAGCGCAATGGCTTCCTCTCAATGAATGTCAAGTCTTTCAGATGAGCAAGAAAAGATGCAGGGGTTTCTGAAATGGTGTGAGTGACCTTCATCCGTGTCTTCAGATACTCAATGAACCTTTTCAGGAATGCGATGAAATGCTCCGCGCGTCGTATATTCCCGGGAACAGTCTCTTTCAACAGGTCATCAGGTAATGTAGGGTTTGCTATGACCTGATCTTCTTGACGCGCTTCCTCCGCTTCTCGGAGACCCTCGAGTAACTTGGTATACTCATTCTGCAGCTTTGCGGCATCGGTAGCCTTGACTTCTTCAACCATCCGCTCAAGGTTTGCAGCCCCCCTTGTGGCTTTTCGCAGTGAATCTTCAGATAGGTCGATGCTTAATGATTCGATGCAGACGTTGTCGATGTTGTGTGCTTCATCAAATACGACAATACAGTCTTTGGACAATTCCTGTGATACCCGTTCCGCAATTTTCGGATCGAGAAGGTAATGGTATGAGTAGATGATGACGTTGCAGAATGGCATCTGGATTACAATTAGCTTGTGCAGTGAAGACTAAATCAGAATAACGACTCACCATTCGCCTAGCAGTGAAGTAAGGGCATTGGACATGTTCCTCTCCGTAGGTCATCATATCATCCAGTGTGAATACGCCCGGAGGAATGAGGTTGCTTGGGTCAAGGAGGTAAAGGTTCTATCGGAGATATATGAGTATTGCAACCTTTTCATGGAAAACAAGCAACGGCCAGACTAACTTCATGCCACACACAAAGGTCAACTTTCTCTCCCCTATTTTTCTTCTCCATGACGAACGGTGCTGTGAGAGCCCGACACCGCGCATCAACAAGCGAACCCGTCTTCGCGCTGCGAACGGTTGGATTTAAGCACAGATTCTTTCGACTGGTCAAACCTAGTCCTCTAAACTCTTCAACAAATCCAAGCTCCTTTGCACGATACCGCATCAACGCTTTCAACTCATGCAACGCCTTCTCGATCTCTGACATGGTTCTCGAACAGTAGATAAGCTTGCGAATCTCCGGATAATGCTGCTGGTATGCGACAATTAAAGACAGCAGAGAGACAGTCTTGCCAGTCCCTGACGGCATTTCCAAGACGCAGTGCCCGCCTGCGTCAAGGGTCCGTTTTAGATCGCACATATAAGCATACTGCTCTGGGTATATCCGAGGATATGGAAAAAGAACTGGAAGATCACTGTCAGCACAATTGTTAGCTAGCTCTAATAACAGACACTTCCCCTAATATTCGCAGCTAGATAGCCCGAAAACATACTCAATGAAGAACTTCATGCTGTAACAATTGACCGCTTTAGCGGATGGAAGTCAACGCAGACCTGCCAATTGCATTCATTGAATCCAAGATGACTAGCTGATAAGTGATTAGCTATCAAGCTTCCTCTAACACCGTTTTCGTCTTATATCTTTGAAAAGAAAGAAGAATTGAAGACCCAAATCTACTATCAACCGTGTAGAAGTCGCGAAGTCGCGTTCAATAGTTGATAAGCGGGTCTCAAAACCCAAGCACGGCGATCCGATATCACGTGCCCTCATTTCGAACCTCCGCGGAGTAAAATTTTTCAAAGCCGTGTGGACCCACGGGATTCCGTCATAGCCAAGTCAACGCCAAAGATACCAACAAGTTTGTTCTGTGTATGCTTTTAAAGAAAGAAGGAAGGGGGAGAATGAAAGAGCATTGTATGTTTGCATGGTCTTTTGGGATCGTTTATAATTGTTTGTTACTGCTTTATCATCCTCATCCTCATTCTTGATGGGTTGATTGGTTGATTCCTCGTTGGTGCCATATATTTAGCGGGCTCTGGCGAATCTATAGGCTCAAGTTCTTCCGAGTGACTATAACGCCCTATTTCTGTGGTCATGAGCAAGAAGTTCAAATCTCAAGCGTCCAGCAGTCGTGCTGCTGCTGCTGCTTTCAGCGCGTTTGGTAGTCATGTTGGAGGCGCTGCCCCTTCGTTCTTTGGGCTTGGGAATAACACTGGTGTCGTTTCGTCGCTTTCATTTATTTCCGAACCACCAGATCTATCTACGATATCAGAACCAAATGTTGTTGTCGCATTAAAAAATTTGTTGAAGAAGGACAGTACTACCAAAGCGAGAGCGCTTGATGTGCTGCAGGAGGTCGTTGTGAGGAAGGCAGAGGCAAAATCAGCTCTAGAAAATGGGTTCTTGGAGGCGTGGGTATGTTGTACTGCTCTAGGTACTGGTTCAACTTGCTTGGATTATGTGTCGGTACTGAAACGTCTCTTAGTTCAATGTATACCCCCGTCTTTCAATTGATATTTCGCGCCGAGTACGCCAGCTTGCCCATTCAGTCCATGGCTCCGTCGTCTCAACTGCAGGCAAGCGGGTGGCTCGTTTAATGCCCCGTGTAATCGGTGCCTGGCTAGCTGGTCTCTACGACAATGATAGACCTGTTATGCGTGCCGCACAGGACTCGTTTCTGCAGGTTTTTACAACAGATGCAAAGAGACAAGGTGTGTGGAAGGCATATCAGGAGCCCATCTTGGATTTCGTGGAAGATGCGATTCTAGTGCAGACGCCCCTTACTCTAAGCGATGAGCGGAGCACGGGGCCCGATGATATGGAATTGAAGCACGCCAGAGTTGTTGCCACGGCTGCGTACACATGTAACAACCTTTTCGGTACGTCCCAATTGCATTGCTCTCACTGAGGCTGCTAGGTACTGAGCTAATTGTGTCCACAGCGCGTTTATCGCCTTCCGAACGAGAGAAGAACAGTGACAAGTTGCAAATGCTTGTTAAGAGTAAAAGACTATGGGCGTTTGCTCACCATGATGATCCTTTTGTTCGTCGTGCCATTTATAGCTTGTTAGAGACTTTGCTGCCCATGGCGGAGACTTACCTCGACTGGAAGGTCATTAGCTCCAGTCTACTCTCCAAATCACTTGCGAGGAACCAAACAGGATCGTCTCTTGAATACATCAGCTTGTTGCTTGCCATCACGAAGACTCACCCTACTGCGTGGTCACACGACTATTCTGGCAAATGTTCTGCGTTGAGTCGGCTATACCAGTATTTAAGAAACGGTTCGGAAGGAGCTCCGGCAGCTTATTGGGAGGCCGTTGGAAAATTGCTGCGAATTATGCCAACGGAAATGCTCGCAAGTGCTGATGGAACAGTTGCTCTCAGCGAAGCGATTAATCTGATGAACGCCATTCATGACGCTCTCACTAGCCGAGATGAGTTCCGGCCAAATCTCCCGGCAGCTTGGAGTTGCTACATAAGCATGGCATCCTATGTGTCACAGCAACTTGGAGACGACGGTAACAGACATAACTTCGCAAAGTCCGTTATGTTTCCTATATTGGAGCATTACTTCGGTGGAGAGGGTGGGGAGTCTACGTGGGTTCTACCTTCTGGGTCTGCCATATCGCTCTCTGCCGAGTGCTTTACAAATGTTATCCATGCCGTTGGGAAATCCGAGATGATTGCTTTTTGGGAAAAGGTGACGGATCAGTTGATCACAGCTATTCAAATCTCCGAACCAGAAAGTTCAAAAACCTACAAGTCCTCACAGGATGCCATCTGCTTTCGTTCAGATCGTTATTTCTCCTGGGAGGCCTACATACTTGACGAAATGCACTTGGATGACGCTCTTTCATTCGTCCCAGACATGTTCCGAGACGCGTCGAAATCACTACTTGAGGCAGCAATCACTCTTGTGAAATCTCGGAATGGCAAGCCGTACGGAGCTGCGGCAGTCATTGAGCATATAACAATCACTCCTTTCCTGAAGGGCTCTAACTCTGATATTCTCAGTCCTTTCATTGCAGACGAACTGCCTAAACAGATGTTGACGCCCTCAGGAAGCCGATTACTAACGGTGCTCTTTGCGTGTCGCGACAATGAAAGCTTCCAATCAGGATTTAAGGGGGTTCTTGATGAGCTCAACAGCGCAAATATCCACTCCCTACCCTCTGATGTTTTGCAAAAACTCTTTTCTTCCATCTCAGCAGATGACCTTCACTCTTACCCAGTGCTAAAGCAACTTATTGATATGCATTTGGCATTTCATCTGGAGGGCAGGCGTGGTGAGTGGGACGAAATTGCTGCTGTCCTGGAGAATCCTGCGTCTCGCGATGACCTTGGGGTGTCTCTGGTCACGACCATCGTTGATGCTCTATATTCGGATAGAAATATAGATGGAGTATTGAAAGGCGTCTCCGGCCTTATCTCGAGATCTGGAGAATTGCTTCAACTATTTGCAAATGGAACAAGTGGCTCCAGGCTAATTTCCAGGCTCCTGTACTTTTCTGAAAATGCTACAGATAGTACCGAGGAAATTGTGGCTTCAATGTTGAGAAAAGTCAAGATGGCGCGAGGAGGGGAAGATAGAGCCAAATCTGCTATCGAAATACTTCATCACAACTTTGTCAACGCTAACGAGACCTCCCTTTCGTACGACTTATCCTCATATTCCCCTTGTTCCCCCACGTTCAAAATACGCTGGCTAACCACGTACCATATATAGGGTTGATACAATGATTGAAATAGCGCAAGAGGCACTGTCCGTTTCTCCTCACAACTCACATCTTCTTTCCCAGGTACTTCCGACCTCAGAGCAATGGGAAAAGGCGCTAGAGCCCTTCTTGCAACTACCACCTAATCCATCAGAGGCGATTATCAATACGCTCGGGGGCCTTGCATCCCTAACGTCCCATTTATCAAGCGAAAGAGCGTCAAAAACAGCGCCGACCTCCCTTGATTCTCACGGCTTCTCTGCAGGTTTTCGACTCGCTTTCTTCGTGACAAGAATCATGAAGGATCGACGTCTGGAGTGTCTTGATGAGAATACTCTCAGAACTTTATTCACTTATCTACCTTTGGGCACCCAGATTATCAATTCAGATTTGAGCATCGCAGGTACAAGGCATATATTACTCTTGAACGATCCTCAAATACAATATGAGTGTGCGGAGGTTATCTCAGAATCCCGTTCCATCATCAAGAACTGGATGCATGAATCTGATGCGATTTTTGATCACTGGGAAAGCATGGCTGATGACTTACATGGAAGAAGTGTCAAGTCGTATCTCTTGGCCGAGACATTTGTCAATACCTTAGCAGGCGAGAAATCATGGAGTGCTCAGAAGGTGGAGAATCGACTAAGATGGGGTCAGAAGCTTGAAACGCAGGAAAATCCTTTTGCGCTGGCAGCCCTCATCGCCGCAAATAAGGATGTCCTCTCTATCCATCCGTTAGGTGTAAGGCTCTGTAACGAATTGGTTGCCGACCTAACGTCTATGTGTCCGAATGAGGACGAAGGTGTGTTCTTTGAGTGCCTACCAAATCAACGTCCCAGTCCAACTAACGGTTGTCCAGCCATCCCCAAATTAGTGCAACTTCGTACATTAGGTAGTGAACCACTGCAACAGGTTCAGCACCAAAGGCTGGTGATTCTTGTCAACAGGTTGATTACTAGGCTGGAGGATTCCATTGACCAGGTAACTCTAGCCTCTGAAATAACACTGGTTTTATACGAGGTCATCCCTTCGATTAAGGAGATGTATGGCTCGCAATGGTCATCTCTACTCGATATCTTACGGGAAATGTGGCACAGCGTACAGAAGGAGGATAGATATCTTCCCTTCGTACACGCGAGTCTCCGTCTATTTACTCGACTAAGATCGATGGCAACAGAAGGTGAAAGCAATGAAGACCTAGAAGAGGCATGGATGGAAGCGCAAAAGGGTCATTCGGAGAGTATCATCAAATTGTTGGAAGATCTCGGTATGCTTCGTCCCTCTCGTTCTTCTGTTATCCACGTACAAGTGCCGCAGCTAATAATTACTCCAGGATCGTTCTTGCGTCGCGACCAACCTCGCACAATTGTAGCAGAACTGCTCGCGCGGACGGCATCTTCTCTATCTGTTGAGCATTTGAAAGATACGACTAATCTTCTGTCGACGCTTACTGTCGACAGCAAATCTATCCAGCAGGCATCACGCAGCGTGCTTCAGCAAGCCATTCCCAAAGCGATGGAAGAGCTATCGCTCGGGGTTGCTTTGGGTGAGAAGGGGGTGGAACTTCCTAGTCAGGTTTTGAGTATTCTCTCCCGAGCACCAAGTATGGAACTCATTTCTCAGGCTGGTATGGATGAAAGTATCTGGTCGACGTTACGATCGTACTTCTTGGCATGGAGTGTCATTTTTGATCTCTTCACTCATGCTGTAAGTAGATTATTGGAGGTATCTTCGTCGTTACGCCTTTTACTAATTTCCCTGTAGTCTATTCCTGTTAAGAAGCAATTTACGGCAATCATCAAGGAGGAGGGGCTCATACCTGAATTATTAAATTTTACTTACGACTTCTTGCAACAGGGGAATGGCAAACTGGTAGATGCCTCAAAATTTGATATTCGAAACTTTGCGCTCGACCAGTCGAGTTCTGATGAGAACGAAGCAAAGTGGTTCGCCATACATCTCTATTATTTGTCTCTAAGGCATCTGCCAAATCTTACGACCTTATGGTGGAGCGAGAGCAAAAACAGAATTAAGGGTCCAGTTGAAGTCTGGACTGAGAAATATGTAAGTTACTTCATCGCTCGATTGATTGGAAATGAACAAAAGATTGCTCATTCAGAACTAGTTCTCTCCCCTGGTGGTAGAGGATGCTTTAAAGGGCGTACAGGAATGGGTTGCCAGTCAAGATTGGTCTCAAGAAGACCTACCAATGGAGGTCAAGGTTTCTTTCAACGTCAAAGAGATTGTGGCCAGTATTGAAATCGACGAAGACTCCCCGCCTTCATCCATCTGCATATCCATGCCAACGGCCTACCCTCTTCAGCTTCCGGTCGTTAATGGCCGCACGCGCATTGCAGTCAGCGAGAAGAAGTGGCAGAGCTGGTTGCGCACGATTTCAGGAGCCGTGAAGTTCCAAGGAAGTCTCGTAGACGCGCTCATGATATATCGAAGGAACACTCAAGGGGCACTCAAGGGACAAACGGAATGCGCTATTTGCTATTCTATTGTGTCGCCGTCGATGAAGTTGCCGAACAAGAGGTGTGCAACGTGTAAGAATACGTTCCACTCTGACTGCCTGTTCCGTTGGTTCACGAGCAGCAACGCTAGCAGTTGTCCATTGTGTCGGAACAACTTCATATACTCATGAAAAATTTGCTTGATTCGAGGAAGGCATGCAGGGTGATCTTCAAGCTCCTGTTATCAAATGGTTACATTTTGATTTCACCATTTAGATTTGAATGCTGATAGAACTTTTGGACATCTGAAATCGATGGCTTCGCATCGCCATTAAGAGTCGCTGGATCAAGCGTAGTAGAAGGGGACTGACATATCTTAGGAAGTTGACCATTCGTTGGCGCTTTCAGGACTACAGCTGCTGATGCTGCGTGTTCGAATGGGCAGTCTCGGTGTGGGACGCCAGTTGTCCGCGAAAGAATACCATGATCTGCAAATGGTTCTGGGCGCCTTGTCCTAACTCTTTCTGAACAATCACGGTCCCTTGCTCAGCGCCAGGGGATCCCCAAACCCAACCCCAGCCCCGCAGGCTCAGCGGAACGCTTCTTCGGTTTGATACCCTCTTGCAGTCGCACACCCCGGACAACCCTATCGAGATTCGTCTCTATAACGATACCACCGACGACCATTTCTCCCAAGACAGCATGCATGGTCTCATAGCCAAAGATGAGGTCCAGTTCGCAGACATCCTCGAATAACCTATCAAGGGCCTCCACAAAGACCTGGATCAGATCGATCAGAGCAAGAGGCGACTCAGTGCTGGTAGATATCAGTATGAAGCTCAACGTAGCATAATTTCGATAGATGATTTGCGTTGGAGCATCAGCGGAGTTTGCAGTTGAATGTGCTCCCTGGGCAAGAAGGGGAGGAAGTGGTAGAAAATTGCAAGCTGAAGGAGGTCGCTGCGATACAAGATCATAGATCTGGCCGATTAAAGACTGCTGGGTTTGAGTATCCTGGAGATACACACACTAGATTAGTCTCAGCGCGCCAGGTACCAGGGCAGGGTGACGTACCAGTTGGGTGTAGAATTTGGTCAGTCGCGGTTGACCCGCATTATTGAAGACGAGGACAGCGTTAATCATAATGACAGCGTCTTCTTTTCTTCTTCTTTGCAATAATATCGTTAGTCAACTCTCAATACTGGTGGTACCTTCAGTGAGTCAGTAAACGGTTATTGTAGTGGTGAGCGATGACCGGTCCTTGAGATCTCCTTGCCCTTCTTCGGCTCCACATCAACCCCCGCGGAGAAGACAGCGGCTGGGTGGGTTGTCTCGTTCTCCCTTGTTGTTGTTCTCTTTTTTGATTCTTTCTCTCTTTTTTCTCCCACGGTTGTCTGTTCTCTTTTCTCTGCAAAAACCCCACTTATTGTCGGTGTTTATTATATGGCATGGTCGGGATTTAGTGTATTAAAGGTATAGTTTTCTGTAAGCAGTTTGAGATTGGATATGATACGCATTTATTGCAGTATGGTTCGTTTTTGTTGTTGGTATCGCTGTTGAGGGTTTACATCATTGCTCTATCATGGCAGCTCCGTCAATCCCAAATCTAAATACACTGCGTCAAGGCAAGTCGCTTGGACGTGGAGGTCGTGGTCGTGATCGTGGTCGTGGTCGTGAAGGTTTTCTGTCTAGACGAGGTGCTGCTACTGTCTCCAAGGATCAGGTCGTGCAACAGACAGATAATGATGCTAGCATCTCGAGGTTGAGTGCTGTTGAGTTGGGGTACTTTGATGACCCTTTTTCAAGAGCTCTTTGTCCTAATGCTGTCAATATTAGACGGCAACCTATCATTAATAGAGGTAAATGATTGATCCCTTACCGTATGCTAGCTCTTTTCGCTGACTCTTTAATTTAAGGGACTTATGCTCGTTCATCTGCTATTGATATACTCGTTGATCGATTCTTGGACTCTGATCCTAATACGCGGAAACAAATCATTTCTCTCGGGGCTGGCTCTGACACACGGCCTTTCCGCATATTTTCAAAACGTCCCAGAGAGGATGTCCTCTATCATGAACTTGATTTCGCGGCGAATACCATTAAAAAGATTCGCTATATAGTCTCTGTGCCGATTCTAACACGCGGTCTCGGTTTCCAGGACTGGAATGACTTGATTATTTCTGAAACGCGTGATGCATTGCATTCATCGCATTACCATATTCATCCAATTGATCTTCGTCAACTCTCCCCATCGACTCCAGCAACCCATCTGAAGGGAGTGGAGCCAGGCCTTCCTACTCTATTACTTTCGGAGTGTTGTCTCATCTATCTTCCGCCTCAGGAGGCCGATGACGTCCTCGCATATTTCACTCAGGCGTTGTTTCCATCCACCACTCCTCTGTCCTTCATTTTATACGAGCCAACCAACCCCCACGACGCCTTTGGAAAAACAATGGTTGCAAATCTCGCCACTCGTGGGATCATTCTTGAGACTATTGGAAAGTACGATTCACTTGGTAGCGAGCGGAAGCGACTTTTAGACAATGGGCTTACCAGTGGTCAAGGTGCTGCCAACATTGATTTCCTGTGGGAAAGGTGGATTATTCAAAGGGAGAAAGACAGAGTCGCGGGAATCGAAATGCTTGATGAGCTTGAAGAATGGAAACTACTTTCTCAGCATTATTGTGTCGCCTGGGGATGGCGGGAGCCAGAAGATTCTCACCTTTTTCAGTCGTGGAGATCACTTCCCTCGCAGGAATAATCAGTTTGGCATTCAAGAGGATGGTTATACGGGTTAATTATTCGATACGCAGCTCAAGGAGATAGATTTTTTTCCCTTGAGAGTGCGATATACTGTTCTCATGGAACCGCATACTGTGGTTCGACTGGGATGGAGCAGCGGTCTATCAACTTCCTGCATATCGAGTGCTTGTCGCAAATGTGGCTTGGCATCCGACATAATTCGTTCTCGACTAAACATGAGAAGCAGGCATGCACGGGCAATACATAGGACATGCGAATCCCGACTTGGGAGATAATCTCGCCCACTACAAACCGTCTTTGAGCGGGAAGAACAAGAAGTCGACGCTGATTTTGTAAAGTCCGAGATCTCTCATATAGTTAGTCAGTTGGTATCTCAATGCACTGCTATCAACTCTCCGACTTTCTCAAGTTATAATCAGACACCAGAGAGACTGAGGGCAAAACAGTGTCATGATTGCCATCACCTGAAGCCAGGAATCAGCGCAGCTACCACCTTCAAATGCCTCATAGCTTGGAAACCATCCACCACTCTACCTATCTGTCACTCTAGGTGACAATTCAAATAAGACGAGTCCCCACCCCAATCCCTACACCATAGCGCATTTCTCAACTTCATCATTTGAGGACGTAGTAAAATATCAGTAGTAGTCGAACAGGCAAAAGTCTCACCACACATGGATTGCACTTGCCTCCCAACTCAACTCTGACAGGCAAAGAGTCTTATCAATGGTAAAGCAATCGGATATTGAGCCAGGAGGATTACAAGCGGCGGAGTACTTCGTTTGTTCCAGCAACCAAAGTACGCACTACAAACAGTACAGTAAAGTATATACTCTTAGGTTTGTCTCTATGGCCGTTCTCATCGCCACGATTTCGTCATCATCACATCAAAAACATAATTGTTATCCGTGATATAACACAGCCAAGGTCGCTAGGTATGTTGTTATTCAAACCATCTATCTATTCGTTGTCATATCTTGTCTCTCTTAAAAGGAAAAAGTGAGCGTGGCTCGTGTTCATTCAGGTCACACCTAAATGTGAATTGTGTCGTCGCGCAGGTCTTTGTGGAATCCTCCTTCCTGATCCCACACCCCCATCTCAGTCGAAGCATTTACTAATTCTACACCAGCTTTCATATCAAGGGAGGTCAAGGCCCAGGATCAGCTTTGATTCTTGAGGAAGTCATCATTTCGGAATATTGCCATTTCCATTACCTGCGTGGGCTCAGTCATCTGATTTACGGGATGGCTTCTTCTGAGCAGACACGTCTTCCTCCTGAGAAAGTAGACTGTCGGTGGTGGAAACGAGGATATTGTTTCAGAGGGACCAAATGTTTCTTCAAGCATAATCCAGCCTTGATAGGTGTTGATGCTCCGAAACCCCACTCTGAGAATGAAAAGGAAGAGAGGGTGATACAGCAACAAGGTGAGTGATTATGGTTCAGATTCATGAATGGTTAGGTGGTTGCAGTGTTAACTCGTATATCTACTTCACAGATAATACATCTCCTGATTCGCAAACTAAGAAGGCAAGCCAACGACGGCTATATAAACCTCCACGAGAGCCATGCGGCATTTGTTACGAAACACCTGAAGTTTATGGTCTCTTGACCCAATGCGATCACGTCTTCTGCCTTGGTAAGTCATCATGCCTCTTCTCAAGTCTATCCGTACTGCGCTCACGGACTAACCTGCTGCATAGATTGTATTCGTGAGTGGCGAAGTTCAAGCCGCAAGACCACACCTGCTGGAAGCACTCAACACATCGATTCTGAACTGGTGCAGATGACAAAGACATGTCCCGTGTGTCGCATCAAAAGCGACTTTGTTGTCCCGAGCTGTGTTATGCCTTCGCCCCTGCCGAAAGGCAAGTCCGTGGGCTCGAGCTCAGGGGGAACATCTCCGTCGAATCCAGCGAAGAAGGAACTCGTTGATAATTATCTGCAACAAAGAAAACGGATTCCATGTAAATTTTATCAAGCGAGTGTTCGAAAGTGGAGAGCGCTTCAACGAAAGAGCGATCGTTCTGCCAATGCCCTCAGATTCATTTACACCGATGACGACGAGGAGGATGAAAAGTCTGACAGTCGGTCTGCGTTCGAGGGAGCCAAAAGAATCCCATTCAAACCTCGTTGCAAGTTCGGCAATGACTGTCATTACGCCCATACACATCCCATGACGGGTGAACCACACATATTCACTCAATCAGAGCTCGAACACATGCAGTCGAGATTCCGTCAGAGGCGTAGCTATTTCATATCTGACCGGCTTCTTAATGATAGTCTTGCCATATGGGACATGTTTCACGATGAAGGTGCCCGCCACATCATCGAAAGTGTCAACCATGAAAGACGCCAGCGTTCCCTTTCCCCCCTTGTTCTTACCGTCCACTACGAAGGAGAGAGTCAAGATACGAATGTCCATTCGTTTACCAACATAGATGACTGGGATGCTTATAGCGGAATTGATGCTGGCGAACACTGGGATCATGAATGGTGGTGATGGTAAACGCAGTCTATCGAGATGAACTCTGTACAGTCGGTTTGTTTCTTGCGTCTGTTTCTAACTTAGCTCTACAATCTATGCAATCAAAGTCAGAGCTTTTCAATTCTAAACCTTTCCTATTGATGATGGTAAGATACATCACCCTGCGATACCGGCAAAGTCATTTATATTGAGATTGTCAAATTCATCACACTACCTGCCTGTCTAAACGCGATTGTCAACCCAGTATCAATTTCAAATAACGTCATTGCCCCACATCGAGCAACGGTGCGACGGCCAGGACGACCAGCTTAGCATAACGACCTTGCACTGTGCTCCATCCGTCTGTTTTCGTATATGAAGTTGTCTGCAAGGCTTAATGTCTTGCATCGCCTCCATTAATATACAGAAAGATTTAACATATCTTTATCGGACTTCAGCTCTTGCTTCACCCCGTAGCGTCCAAGACAATGCCCCAACCAAAGCAAACAGTACGTCAAAGCTGCCCACCAGCCAGCTATGATGCCGTTGTTGTTGTTGTTGTTGTTGTTGTTGTTGTTGTTGTTGCTGAGTAAGATCAATCGGGAATAGCTAACCGTCTCTGAAGACAGAGCTCATATTTTCTCTCAGAGCTCTCATATACAGATTACGCCAGCTCACGAAAGAACGTCGAGGCTACTCGAAGGCCAAACATCGAGAGCTAGCGAAATTGCTTCGGGACGGTCAGGAAGGCCTAGCACGAATTAAAGCGGAAGATGTGATCGCCAATGACAACTTGATCATTGCTCTGGAGATACTTGAGCTACATTGTGAACGACTTCACGTCAGAGCGAACATACTTGATCATCTCGTCGCTCAAAAGGGCTCCAGAGGAAAATACTCCCCGAAGCGGAGGCCAACTACGCCCCAGAGGCAGCCACCGGCAAAGCAAGCTTCTCATGCTAGATCAAGTTCGAGTTCAAGTTCCTCTCAATCCGGTGGATGGAGTTTAGGAAGACTTTTTGGTTTCGGCAGTCCACCACCATCACCCGGCCCAGTGACTCAGCCAGAGAAAAAGCCGGACTCGGATTCCGCCAAAGCGTCGGATGATCAAACTACTACTGAAGTTGAAGGAAACGAAGGCTCAGAATCCGCAACTCAGGAAGAGAAGAAACAAGAGCGCGATGTATACATTGATCCTGAACTAGACCGCGATGCTGCGGCTATCTTCTACTCGTACGCTCGAATCCCACGCGATATACCTGGACTACTAGAACTGAGAGCGCGGCTGGTTCACCGATGGGGGAATGATTTCGCGCTCAAGGCGCAGGATGGTGATCCGTCAATCGTGGAGATACCGAAAGATTTAACCGAGAGGCTACGGATTGAGAAGCCTCCAGAATCCCTCATTGACGGTTACTTACGAGAAATTGCTAGGAGCTACAAAATACCATTTCATGGCGAGACATGGGATTCGGATGATGAAGACCAGGGAGGAGATGAAGCGGAAGGGTCCAGTGAGAATGCGTCTGCATCGAATAAGAAGAACCGGGAATCGGACGCGGGTCAATCTGGAGGTACCCCTCGTAAAAGTCAATCTTCGAAGGATGGCATCCCAGAGATCGACGAGCTTGCTAAACGATTTGCAGCTCTGAAAAAGTAGCTCGTTGCCTGCGTTAACTTTTCTTCATATCCTGCGCGCAGGCAACCAGATGAACGAATATAAACCCACCGCAATGTCAGTCAGTGGAATGGAAATTCACCGAAGTTCTCCGGCTTCGACCAGCCTGGCAAAATAATGCATCATAGTCATACACCGATGCGAATATGACAATGAATTCAGAGTCCTTAAGCTATATCGATATCACGTTGTGATCTCATACCATCCTTCGCTATCATCGCGTGTGTGTCAGCGGTGATTCTTGCCGGCG
>JAGYHZ010000429.1:0-10671 GCA_024244195.1 Ascosphaera aggregata | reverse complement strand
AACTACCTCATTTCTCTCTTGCCGCAAAGACTGCGTCGAAGGAGTGGAGATCATTACCGCGGGAATCTCTACCACCGGGCTTGGATGATATTCTGGTTGAGAATTGTTATGATGCTGATGATCATGATCATGATGATCTTCTTCACCATCATGCTTTTCATTCTTAGCACTTGTATGAACTGAAGCGTTTTCGCGTGCCGAAGAAATACCTGCTTCTTCATCAACCCGTCCCTTTAGCCGATCACTCTTCCCTTCACCCTCACCTTCACCTCCATCATCACCGGATCGCGGAAAGCAGCGTCTAGTCATGGTGTGAGTGGCATGGAACATTCTCCCAAATGGCCACCAACAAACCTGACAGACCTTCAAAAGAGGTACCCAAAAGAAGTTAAATATCCGGCAACAAACAGATATGATCCCAGCCATCCAAGCATCCGGGAAAAGTCGAAGGAGAACCGCAAATGGAATGCAGCAAAATCCACACACCAGTGAGATCGCCCATTGATCCCCGTCAATTCTCGTCACTTGCAGAGCCTCCGCTCCCACGAAAACAATTAGAATCTGCCCGCCAACCATTATCGCCGTGATGCCCATCAGCCAATAATTCTTCAATGCACCTTCAAAAATGTTCAGCTTATTATCCAGTCTTCGGCTATTGAACTCGTTGAAGATCTGCATCCAAACGAACGTATTGAAGACGATTGTATCCAATTGCTTCTGCAGGTGACTGTCACGCGCAACGTCATACTTCAGAATCTTAGCTCCAGCAAAGTACAGCACAAATGTCACCGCAAGCTGGTATATAGCTTGACCCACAATCATCTTCCACATCGTTGTCGTGAACAGCGATGCCGATTTTGGCGTCGGCTTTCGGTCAAGAATCTTCTCCGTCGGCGCATCCGTCGCCAATGCCAGGGCAGCAAATGTATCCATAATCAGGTTAACCCAAAGCAGTTGGACGGCAGTCAAAACACTCTTGTTATCGCTACTCGCGACCGCTGAGACAAAGGTTAAAACCACCGCCGTGATGTTGACAGTCACCTGGAACTGCAAGAATTTAGCGACGGCATCGTTCACGGCACGCCCCCACGAGATTGCAGTAACGATCGACCTGAAGTTATCATCCAGCAAGATAATTGCCGAAGCTTCTTTCGCAACCTCGGTCCCACCAATACCCATTGAAAACCCAACGTCAGCAGTCTTAAGCGCAGGCCCATCGTTTGTGCCGTCACCCGTAACCGCCACAGTTTCCCCGAGGAATTTCAATCTCTGAACCAAGATACGTTTATCCTCGGGAGACGAGCGTGCTAAGACCTGCAATCTCGGTATGACTTGATCCATCTCCTCGTCTGAAAGTTGGCGGAATTGTGGCCCTTCCATCGCGATACCGCCTTGGGTTTTGATGCCGCATTCTTCTGCAATAGCGACTGCGGTTGTGAGATTATCTCCAGTAACCATCTTCACAGCAACCCCAGCCATGTTGCATTGTTCAATCGCATGAGGAACTTCAGGTCGCAGTGGATCTTGAATGCCGATGAGTCCGACCCAGATCATGTCACGAAAGACATCCTCGAATTCAGCGGACATAGGATCATCTCTCGAAACAAGCGCCCCCGCTGGGGGCCAGCTTTCGAAATCCTTGTAAAGCAAGCCAATGTTGCGCAGGGATCGTTTAGAGTACGAAGTGATTGTCGCAAGCAACATCTGCTTTCCCTCCGGCGACAGCTCAATAGCTGATAGAGGCTCCTTGCACACGTTCGTGATTACGTGTGCGGACTTCTCAAGCATCAATTCCGCTGCTCCCTTCACGAATAACCTATAGCCACCTGACGGTAGTCGCACAACAACCCCCATACACTTACGCTTGGAATCAAAGGGAAACAACTGTGACACGACGGCACTACCTCTTTCCTCTGAAAGGTTGAGCCCGAAGAAGGTTCGCAGCATATCGAGCATTGCGACTTCGGTCTTACTGCCGATGAAAGTTTGCCGACCATTTTCTTCTCCCTCAAAAGCCGTTGAGTTAATCGCAATACCCTTCACAAACAAGTCATGGGCTGCTTGCGACAGCGACCGTATCGTTCCCTGGATGTTCTGGATATTCATATTGCCAGCCTTGATTAGATCAAGATCAAGCCCAAGTTTGCTCGCCACTACCGTCATTTTGTTCTGCGTCAATGTACCTGTTTTGTCGGAACAGATTACCGTTGCATTTCCCATAGTTTCGCAAGCGCGCAGAATGCGAACGAGATTGTTTTCCTTGACCATCCTCGTTGTGGCGAATGCGAGAGACAGCGTAACCGCCAGCGGTAAACCCTCGGGAATAGCGACAACAATGACCGTGATGGCGACAATCAAGACATCCAAAAACGCTCTACCCCTTGCAGGCCCACTCATGCCATCGTTGGGCAATTGCACGAGAAAACGAATGAACAAGACGAGAAACAATACAACCGCTGCAGCCGTTCCGAGATAACCGATATAATCTGCTAATTTGCTGAGCTTGACCTGTAATGGCGTTGGATCGTTGGGTGTCTGGAGAGAAAGCATGATTTTTCCATAAGAAGAGTTCGGGCCGACACTGGTGACGAGGAATGTGCCGACGCCTTCGAGAACAGTGCTACCAGAGATAATAAAGGGGTCATCTTTCTTGGTCACTGTTCCATCCATTATATGATCCCAGACCTCCTGGCCCGGGGTCTTCTTCATCATATCGGACTCGCCAGTCGCTGAAGATTCGTCGCATTTAACTCCATGGCCCGTGAGCAATATTCCATCGGCTGGAATGGCGTCGCCCGGTTCTAGGTGCACGATATCGCCCACTGTGACGTCGAATATGGATATCAAAACTGATTTCCCAGATCGAATCGCTTTCACTTCCCGGTCAGATTTCTGTCGCCATTGTCAGTCAAGGGTAAGAATTTCTCGCTCACCACGAGCAACGCCCTGCCCGATTGAGAAGCATATGCTGTGTACGTTTGGAGGAAAACACACCCTTTTGTTCAACGTGACAAATTGTCGCTCTTTCTGCCAGTCATTTGCTGCCGTAACTAGTGTTACAATCAGAATGGCAACGACAATCGCGACACCTTCAATCCAATCTGCCGAAGAGCCCCCGCTAACTGCCTCATATATACCAAGCGACAGCGATATGATTGCCGCTATTGTCAGCAATATAATGATTTTATCATTATAAGAGTCCCATAGCAACTTGAAGAATCCAACGGTTTTCCTTTCCGGGAGCTTATTGCAGTCGAAGACCCTGATTCTGTCAGAAAATTGCTCGTTTTCCAGTGGTATCACAGGCACCTTGGCTAGCGCAACGTTTGAGGGTGCCTTTGAGGTTTCATTCTTGGTCGACGCTGACGTTGCTTGATCAAATGTGATATGGCCGTCGAGGTGTGACTCATCAATCGAAAGTCCGGTTGTCAAATCAGTCCGAAGTCCCTTCTCGAGTCCCCTGATTCCGCCCAGCGCGTGATACGCGGCTAGTGACTTTGGGTTCAGCAGCTTATTGAGTTGTCCCGGCGAAAAAGCAAATGGATTGTCCTCAACGGTGAAGTCTTTCAAATTTCTTTCGTCAGGCTTCAGCGCTTCTTCGACAGTGACATCGTCATACACAGGCGCTGCGCTTCTTTTGTCGTTTGCAACATCCTTCTCATTTACTTGCTGGATCACGTCCGTGTCCATGTTGGAACCGTCACGCGATAGTGGTTGCAGAGTCTCGACGTGCGAATTGAAGGAGCTGGACCGTGATCTTCGAAGAGTATCCCCACCCAGAGAAGTAGGACTATGGGGAGATAAAAAGGAGCTTCCCTCATGATCATGATCTGAATTGGAACGATTATCATATGAACACCTTTCCGGTGAGAGGTTGGAACCCGAAGGAATTTGCTGTTTGTTGCCGTTAGCCATGTTATGATGATGCACAAGGCGTTGAGCACCGGGGGAAGATGTGTCAAAAAAAGATAACAGGATTCATAAGTGATTAAGGGAAAGAAAATACGAAGGAAAGAGAAAAAGAAAAGGAAAAAAGGCAAAAGAGGAAAGCTCAGTGATGCAAATATTGTATCAACTCTCAGTACATACTAGATTATGGAGGGTTAATGACGGCAAAGGCCGGTTACTGTTATCTTGCGATGCCATGAATGCTTATTGCATATTTCAGGGACGACCTGGGCAATATAGGTGGGAACAGGGGAATTAGAAGAGGAGAAGGCAGAATGCTCCCTGGCGAATGAAGATAATGAATTCTGCACCCACAAACGTTTAGATCTGTAGGTGATATATGGAAATGGCATGGGAGAAGCAGGTGCACACTGAATGTTTCCAACCTTATGTATACATCTCAAGGGGGCTGTGCAAAAGCAAAAGGAGTCTTAGACCCATGCCCCAGCTTCGGGTTTTGTTCTGGTCTAACGAACAGCGAGCCGTAGGGACCCATAGGATGTGACTGCGAATACTCGCGAAGCCTGATAATGGTGAGAAGATTAAGGAGGAAAGTTGATAACTCTCTTTCTAGGAACTCATTGCCGATATAGCTGCAGATCATCTCCCGTCGCCTTGATTTTTCACAACGGGCTCAATTGCAATGGGTAGCATGATAGATAAAAGGATTGATTGGATAGATAGCGATCAAAATTCTTTGCAGGCATTGTTCTCTTAAAATGATCTGCCTTGGACCCGCCCGGTTAAGATCCGTGTTCTACGCCGGGCAGATCCCTGAGCAGTCACACAGTCTACCATTTTAAGCCGACCCGTTCCAAGTCGAGCTTTCTTCGGGATGGTTTGAATGCCAGGGAAGGTAGGAGCAGGCGTAGACATCACCACGGCTTTGGGAGAGAGAAAAGGGAGAGTCAATGGGAAGGGAGAGACGGTCGCTCTTCCTGTCGCCTGATAGCTCCAATGTCGCACAAACGGTCCAGTAATAATGTGCGCGCCCTTTCCCTTGCAACTTCATCACACAGGTTTTCATCGCACATCCAGCAAATTGCCAAACCCACTCATTGCTGCCTGGCCGCCCAGTCAGAGCCTGTAGTCGTCAAGGGTACGGTTGATCCCATGTGCTGTATTCTACCGGTGTGCGAAAATCTGAGAACACCCGCAAGGTTAACTTTCATTCGTACCGTGCGACGTATACTGCCAACACGAATTGCAATCTCGCAACCTCGCAATCTTCAAACAGCTAGCCCTTCGTTTGATGGACGTGCTAAGCATAGATCACGGATCGGGCAAAGCTGTTTTCCCCCCTGCACTCGCAAATTGCGCTGCACTGAACTCTGCTGAGTATTAATGCTGAGGGAGGTGGTAATAATCAATCAGTCCACGACACCATCTTCGCCAGCTAAGCGGCGACGAAATGTTGTCTCGACTGAATTCTTTTCGTATTTGACTCCTAGTATGGAATGAACAGCACAACTTTGTTTTTTTTTTTTCCGAGTTCCACACGACGACGACGACGACGCAGGGCGGCAAATAGTATTGATTCCCGTGTACGCGAACATATCATCCTCCAAAGCAACAGCATTCCGCAGCAATTAGCAGGCAGCAGGCATTGTCAATTGCGAGTCCAGGGCAATGGGGCCAAGTCATGCAATGTATGTCATAAGACACCTCGCCATGCCTACGACCTCTAAACCATCCTAGCGGGCTGCGCAAAAGACCCTTTCCCGAGGGAATGTCAGTCGCTGACATAACCTGGACAAACCCATGACATGTAGAAAGAAACATCTTCTGTCTCCTCCACCACTACTCGTCCCTTCGCTCTTGAACGTCCAATTGCTTGCTTTCTGATTTGCTTGAGTGATGCCGACGACCATTGAAGGCGTGGGCAGAAGCACCCACGCTTAAAGATGAAATATACTGGTCAAGCCACACAAGGGAAGCGGAACGGGAAAGGATTGGAAGAGGATTGGCCAATTCATGCGCCACCCCCTGTGGCCCGCATAATTTGTTCATCCAACATCGGATCGTCCACCACGGCAATGATGGAGAAGCAGTCAGTCATATCCCATGTATCACCTATCTTATCGGCTGTTGCATTCGATTGACTGCGCCTTGTATCATATCATTCAGATTTTGTCAGACCAAACTGCTTACAGCCGTTTCATTGGGGTCTCGAGTGACTTGAAGAATATTCAGGTAGTAAGTACCCTTCAGCATTGAGAAATACATAGTAACAGGTCACAAGATACCCCAAGGAGGATCCACTCTCATGTATACAAGGTCTCATTAGCTACGCTAGGAGTACCTAGAGTATATATGATAGAACCGAGGTTCTAAAGCATAATTCCATCAGAATTTGATAAGACGTGGAGATAGCGGCCATTGTGATGGGCAAAAACACTGCCATCTATCTCCGCTACTCACTGCAGTACTGCGGTCTCAAATATACACCCCTGCCGCGCCGTTTTCTTGGCTTTTGAAATCCTTGTCACACAACTTGGACCGAAGATGGCCAAATGTGATTGAGTTCATAGACGGTCGGCTGGTTAGCAGTGTTACGGGTACTATGAATTCGTGCCAGGAATGGCTTGCACTGCCCTCTTCTCTCAACGAGTTGTGCATCGCGAGGCGAGGAGGAGACGCTAGAGGGAATAACTGGCGAGATACCCTGCACAGACTGCAACATCGTGGGTCGCCCTCGTGTTGCGTATATTGCGATGAGCACAGCAGAAAAACTCGGATCCATGTGTTCGTTGTGGATACAGCTGTCATCTCGTTCACCGTCCGATTGAAACGCGAAGCAGTTTCTGGCCCTCCAAGAGGGTTCTCAAGCACAGCCCCCCTCAGCTAACATTCAATCTTAACTTACGCTCACGACCTGTGGCTGTCAGCTCGTTTATCAGAGAATGGTTATTCGACGAATAACTTGTTCGTTAGGCCAGCACGAGTGGTTAGCTGGCTATTCTGCAACTATCCGGAAGTCAGCCGTGGACACCTATGACGCAGTGCGTGCGATCAGGGCTGTGCAGTATGCTGTTGTGCTGGAGGACAATTCAGCACATTTGTGCTTTATTTTATTTTTTTTTTTTTACTTTACTTTTCTTCTTGCAGTGGATATGATCGTGGACAACGGACTGTCAGAAAAGACTCATTCGAGAAGGTTCATTGTTTCTACATTGTTACCCATGCATCTGTGATATGTTTTACACGGACGATATCTGCATTATCCAACGAGCCGTATCCTTAAAAGATCCCATGTTGTCCATTCGACAGTTAGACACTGCCATTGAGGATGACTGGTCTGTAAGTTCCCGCACCTGTTCCTCCGTTTCTCAATCAGCGCACTTATAGTTTTCCTTGGGACTCTCTTAGTTTGTCCAATAGTACGGAACAGAGTTTATACCTTGAATAAGATTGCAAGTACCATTCTCAAGGATCGCAAGAGTCGCTGCCTGCGGTTGGCTCTTCCAAGAAGATCACGCTCCCAACCCGTAGCTATACATCGTGGCATGATCGATTCGCCAAATTGAAGTAAATCTGTCACCAGTATGAAACGCGATTAACATGAATGATGTACACCCGTGTCCGTTCCATGGCATGAAAACAAAGGATGCAGTCGTGAAACATGTCGTCCTTGCATGAGTGAGTGTCAGTGGGGATTTATTACATGAGAGGACGAACAATGGTTTACTTGGCATATCAGGTGCAGTCAATTCCATCATGATGTGGCGAACACTAAAAACTGAATTTGCAAACTACAGCGTTGCAGGTAATTATCCCGCAAGTTTATTTACTTCAATGCCCAGGCATCACCTTCTCCTTTCACAATCTCCACCGGCTTCTTCTCATCCAGTGAGACGCGACCGGCCTGCAAGATCGCCGTTGTAGCGATAGTGTTTCTGAGTGTTGGCAGGCCACGCTTGTCGAGCTCATCCAAAGTAACTTTACCCTCGTTGACTGCGGTCACGGCATCGATGAACTTCTCGAAAGATATGTACCCATACCCGGTCTGTCCATTGAAGTTACCCTCCTCATCAGGAGCATAGCGCATGTAGAACCTGTTGCAATTTGAAATTTGATTGTCAGACCGGACTGATCACGGAAAAACACTTTTCTCAAGAGCTTGATGATCACTTACGGGTTGACCCATTGAAGCTGTCCCGCAGCATCGTCGGTTACGTCATAACCACGCTTGGCTTGATCAACTCTAATTTCACCCCGCGATGCCAGATCTGTATAGCCTAGGTCAGCGAATAATCATTCTCCACAAACACCGGTGCTCTCAAACACCCCATGGATTAACGAGGACGTACAGTGGAAGTACTGATTGGAGTGTACGCCCGCCTTCTGTGGTGCAGTCCAGCTCGAGGTGTAGACACCCGTTGCAGTCTTTTCTGGGTCATTCTTCTTCCTCCATTCTACGAGTAAAGTGATGGTATCTTCGGTACCAGGCACACAACCCAATCCCACGGCTGTGCCCTTCGAAGCAGACGCATTGACGCGCACGGGCACGTAGTCTGGGACCATGCTCTCGCAAACATCAATGTGATGAGAGTTGAGGTAGTAAGAGATATCACTGCTCTTTCCAGCCCACGCGCTGAAGGTCTCCAATTGAGACTTTGGCTGCGACATATAGCTGTAGAAATAGTTAAAGTCGCCAAGGTTCTTCGCCTTTGCGCGGGCATCAGAATAGGCGGGATCGAAACGCTTGTGATGCTCAACGTAGACGAACACACCGTTCTTGCGGGCTTCTTGGAGAAGGTGCAAATGATGTTTCAGGAGTTGGGTGGCGGGCTTCGTGACGAGGACGTGGATCTTGTGTTGAACAGCGTATAGGGCAATCGGATAATGGGTATTATCAGGTGTGAAGATAGTGATTGCAGAGCCGGGGGGCAGAGCATCAATTGCAGGCTTGTAAGCCTCATAGTCAATCCCATCACCTTCAGGGTATGCGGCAAAGGAGACGTCAAGACCGTTGTAGACCTCGGAGATATTCTTCTTCATATGTTCCTCTATAGAAGCAACAGTTAGTCAGTTTTCGAATATTGTATCGAATCAGATAATCAGCTCACTTACTTATGGCGGGATATTTTTCGCCAGTGATACCGACCATGCTCAGATCACCAACCTTTCCCCTGCGGCGGAGGTCGAACATCGTCAATGCGACGACGCCGACCTTCTTGTCGGATTTGGAAGCAGCATTGCCAACGAAGCCGGTGGTGTACTCGCCGGTACCGACCTAGGTTACAACTGAGTGAGCTGGACGGCACTAATGAATCACGGTTGAAGTGCACACTTACCATCAAAACGCTAGGAGGAGCCATTCTGTCACGTTTCCTGACGCACAACTTATTTAATGATATCGCAAGAACTGTAGATGCAATGAGAGAGTCAGGGCTATCACAGTATCCCATCACCAGAGACGCCCCAAGTGTCTTATAAGAACCCCTTGATTCCTCAAACATGTTGAGTTCCTTGACTTCGCCAGATTGTAGATTTCCGGCCCGTCAAAGCGATGTACACCTCTCTCTGGTAGACTGTGGGGTAACCCGGCGGATTATTGTTCACGGTAAAGACTTTCAGCATGGTCGCCGTGGGATTTCTTCCGGACTTATATTATCACGCCAATGAAAAAGTGTCCCATAAAACTTGATCGTGAATGTTGTCCCTGTGGAGCATCATCTCAAACAAGAGCGTTAGCCGCTGGAATTCCATCCGTAGGGTGGGGGAGGAGAGATGAACTTTAAAGCGTCGACCACCACGGCTCCAGATATCTGTGAAGGCCTTGTCTCGTGCTCTATGCTTAGACGCGAAAGGCTAGTGATGCCAGCTAGCCGGTTGCTGATTGTTCACCAAGACGGGTGCTATTAGAGGATGAAGCAGGCATATACGAGACAGTGTCAATGCCATTAGCCTGGATTGAACAGAACAACAACTAAATCTCTCTACGAACTAAGTAATCAATAAGGCCAAACGGGGAACAGCGGGGAACAACAAGATTTACCTTCAATAGTGACACCAGAGTTCAAAAGCGCAAAGGTGAGCAACGGAACTAAAGACTGCCGTCTCACTGACATGTGTTGGGATGGTCTTGTACAGAGTCATCCAATTTTAGCTGACCGGCACGGTCATACTGGACAGGCCATTAGATCCTTTCGACTTGGTAGAAGACTGGGTGAGCCATTTCAACGACCGAAAGATTTCAGGTTGAGCCTCGTTCGCGAAGTTAACGGAGTTCGTGAGCTGCGCGGAAAAAGTCAAGTAGGTTAGCCAGCTCGACTGGCATAAGCGTCACCTCTTGAGAATGTAGCATCACCACAGACCCCCGAGCTTTTCAGTTGACAAGCATGCTTCAACCTTGACGGTCCTGACAAAGGATGACTGCTTGACTCGTTCATAGCGAGAATATGTTGTGACCCCCCATCAAACAATTCCACCATCTGATTGACATTTACACCACTCCTCGGAATATTCACAGGTTGCATAATCATTGAGACCTGTTGAAAGCTATCAAAGTGAAGCATGTATCACTGGTGGAAAATACGAACCGGATCGTCGGTGGGGCTGATACCACCCCACAGGCCCCGAACCCCGCGAATGGTGGAGCGGATAGGCGCGAGATCACTGGTACCGCAGGGAAAGCTTGCTCAATCCATGTCTTCCTTTTTCTCTTCGCTTTTTGTTTGTCCATTGACTACTCTCTCGCTGCTCATTTCAATTTTCGGC
>JAGYHZ010000428.1:0-10671 GCA_024244195.1 Ascosphaera aggregata | reverse complement strand
CATGCAGATTACCGACTGGCGGCAAGGCAGCGAGGCAGCGAAAGGCAGTCTTTCCGGGTCTCCACAGCGAAAGTCCAGAATGACGAAGCCGCGGAGAGTGACACGTGATATACACGCTCCAGCGGCTTTTCTCCTAAACTGAACCAGTAATCAGGGGAGCGGGCCAGACATCCTGCACCGGGTATTTTACAATTATCTCTTATTCATCAGCAAATTTCCATTTGCCGTACGGTTTCATGGCTTCCTGATACATCCGCTTAACTTTATCCTGCTCGGCTGGATTAATAAATCCTCTTTGTCGAGGGACTGCTGGAGTGCTGGGCATGTCAGTCTCCCAGAAACCAGGAGGCGAAGGTGCTCGAGCGTAGTCAATCCTATGTCTGGCGAACCGACTTGCATAGTACGAGGCACGAGCATCCAACAATTTCTCCCTTTTCGATGATATAGGCAACCTATTGAAATACTCTGCCAACGCCTCATCTGTCTCAGATCGGGTGTCCCTCAGAAGGGCTTCTCTGTCAAAATTGTCAAGACTGGTAAATGCAAGATTCTCCTCATCAATAGGCCTCATGATGGCCATACTTCGGAAATGTCGGCCGCAGCAATCAGGTCGCATACACGATTCTAGACACTGACGTCTTGCCTTGTTCCGTACCACCTGGCAAAACGCAAAGTCGAGGCCCTCGTTTTGATCGGGATTGATCTTAAAGTCTTCTATTCTTAAGGACTGTAATGGCCGATTCCGTAGAGGGGAACCTGCAATGGTTGTAGTCGATTGGTTTTCCTTCTGTCTTAGTTTCGAGGCGACATCAGTCCGATTGTTAGGGGTAACCTGTATTCCGGACATTACTGGACTGGCAGCTTCTTCGCATGTGCTCTGCTTATCCTTTGTCTGAACGCTTCGGTATATTGTATCACCTTTAGTAACAGACCTCCTTGCATGCTCTCCATTTTCTGGGTTCTGAATAGTCACGCCTCCTTGACGACTATGTGACTGCTTCAACGGCGTCTTCTGGAGCTGGAACACAGGTAATTTAATATCACCGAGAAGATCCTGCAGCTGCTCCCTTTTTACGGAGAGTACATCAACCTCATTACCAAAATCCTGAAAGGTGACCGAATCCTCTGCATTGAGTCGATCTAACTGGCGGCCAAGCCTCCTTCTCTTTGTCACAGGCGAAGCAACTCTGTTTTTCTGTAGAGAGGTAGACTGCGTAGATGGTATCGCAATGAATTCACCTGAGTACCGCCTCGGAAGTGGGCTCGCAACGCCCGCATCTCGATGATGCTCCTCTGACTGCGTGCTGATAATGAGTTCTTGACGCCAAGACGACCGTGTTTGAGTCTCTTCTCCCATGAGCGTAGAGACTTGAGATTGTCCCAGTCGAGGCTCACGCGAAATGGATGCCCCCAGATCGGTATTCTGTTGACATTGCCCGATTGAAGCACCTGAGGTAAGAGCATCAACAACTAAACCAAGAGCCGTGGCCACTTTGCAGTTACCATCACCGCCATGAGCACGTTCATCATATTCATTCTTGTCAATTCGACGGAAATAGATATCTTGATTATTTCTGGAAACTTTAAATTGGTCTCTGTTCAAACATTGATCAATCGCTTTCTCCCTCTGCTGATAAAATTTTAAGGACTGTCGACTTTTCTGCAGTCCTTCAACAGCTGATTTGAAACTTGCGTAGAGCGCCCGGTATGCGTCTGCCAGATCGATGTCTGTGCGAGCTGATAGTCTATTTGGGCTGAACGATTCATACTCAGACGTGATCGCCGACAATTGGACGTCAAAACCATTGCTGTGCCTGCTCAATTGGCCTTGCAGGTCTTCCTTCTGCCGTCGAAGCTCATTGATTTTGTCGGTCAATGCATCAAGACGACGTTTTAATCGCTCATTTTCGACGACTTGCTCTTCGAGTTCCTCGTGTAGCGACTCCTGGGGTTTGATATTGACATCAATCTGATCAAGAGTACGCATTGAGATGGCTAAAACTGTACTGTACCCTTAAGTCCATGCCCTTTGGCTCGTCAAGAGCATTGGTGGTTCTGTCACTCTAACGATTGTCCTGATATCGTGCGTCCCGTACCCGAAGCCTTTTTACCGCTTCGCGAACCTCAGATGTTCACGTATGATTATTTTCAGGTACAGATCACGTGGTAAATAAGTGACATCACTCAACTATCCTCGCCTCAACCACTCCCTCCCTCCTCCCTTCCTTTTTTTATCTCTCTCTGTGTGTAGGTGCCAAAACCTATGTCAACCTTTTCAAACGGACAGACGATTTGGACAGAACCTGGAATGATGGCTGCCGCAACGATCTGAAGGCCTAAATCCTTAACTTTGACGAGATGCTAAGCAAATCACGTGGGCAGTTATATGGAGTCTCCACGACACAGTTTGTATCGAGGCTCATTGATTAGAAACAGCCATGCCGAAGCGCTTGCTGGAGGAAGCCGACAATGCGGAGGACGTTCACATCCCTAAACGTCAGCGGCAGCAGCTATACGGGCGGAGAAAAGAGTGTGGGAAGCGAGTTGTCTCACTTCGTGACGAACCAGATCGTATATCGGATCTGAGCGATGAGCTGTTATTCCATATATTAAGCTACCTACCTACGTCGTCGTTACTAATTTGTTCGAGGTACCGTCTATCGCTCTTATTTCATCAGGGCTCTGCTGAGCATAGTGAAACTGTATATACTCACCTGTACTAAACAACGCAAAGGGTATCTCGCCGCTTCCGTTCTCTTTCAGAAGACTCGGAATTGTGGAAACGGAAATATTATTCTCGCTGGGTCTGGCCGCGTGCTCGACGAATCCAGCGGTCAGCATGGCCGAATAAAACAACATCGGTCTCGTTGCGGGCCACCTTCAGCTATACCCCTAATACATCACAATGGTTAGATCATGGACATCTCTCGCATCGCGCGCCACTACCGCATTGGAAGCAGCAGTACCAGCTCCGGCATAATTGGTCTAGGGGTGCCTGTAAAGTGACTCAGGTTGAAGTCGTTGAGAAACAAGATCATCCCCCTGCAAGACCTGCAGTGCAGATCAAAATGTGTGGCGGGTTGATATTTACCGCGGATCGTGAATATGGTCTCCGTGCGTGGACTGGGGGTGATTCGATGAGGTGTATTGCGATGTTTGGGCTCGACCAATTCGGCAACGATGGGGACGCGCACAGCTCGGCAGCCATTCCAACTGCTCTTACCGCTATGACGCAGTCTGCCGATGCAAGGAATTATAGAGTTGCAGTGGGATTAATGTTTGGGAAAGTTGTGGTTATGAATCTACGCCGCGAGAAAGAACAGTTCGAATATATCCTCTCGCATCAAGTAGGTGAGTCAGATGTACTGGCGCTGGCATTGTCGCATACGCATCTGGCCACATTCACAGGCAACTCCGACTTGTCTCTCTTTGAATTATATCCCGGTCCAGAAAAACATGTCGACGGGAAACATCATAGAGCACCACGCCATATCACAACTTTGAGCACACAGAGTATCTCTCAACCTGTCTCCTTATCAATGCGGTCGTCATCAACCGGACCGATTACGTCGATTGGTTATACCACCCCACGGCTAGGGGGAGGTTGGACTGTCGGGATACAGGAGCTACGTTTTGACCAAACTAACGAGCGACGACTTGAATCTCGAGTCGCAACAGAGACTAAGATGGCAAGTGATGCTGAAACCAGCCTTAGTAGAGTGGCATCCACGTCTCCTACCTCCCTATCCTATTCACATCCATATCTCGTCACCTCACATTCTGACAATACGTTGACGGTATATCTCGTCAGATCGACACGGGAGTCATTAACCATACAAGCTGGGAGAAGATTATGGGGTCATACATCGGCAGTCAGAGGGGTGGAGGTTAGTGAGAGGGGCAAAGCGGTGTCAGTCAGTCTGCGGGGTGATGATATACGTATATGGGAATTAGAGGATGTCGTATCGTGGCCTAATGGCTCCAAAACAGCCTTACGACGTGAAAAGAGTATACAGGTTGCCGATGCCGAGACAGATGGTGGTGGTGGCAGTGCTGGTGACATGCGTGGCTCAGTTGATAGAAAGCGAATATCGGAATGGATTGGCTTCGACGAGGAGCAGGTTGTCGTTCTCTTTGGAAAGGAATATGGAGCACAATATTTGAAGCGCTATAGTTTCGCATAGACGGGAAAGTATCTCAACTGACGCACATACAAAATTTATCTCATCTAGCCCAACCGCAACGAGTCAAATCACACTCACCCGATGCGACCCTTCTAAGAATGAGACTTCTCTGATTTAAAACTGCAGCCAAAACCTTTGGGGATAAGGGAGTCGTACCATATACTAAACACCTTACTGCGATCCACGGAATTGGTGAAGTAGCAAGTACTTTCGTGCCGATCAATCTACCTTGACGGTCAATCTGGTTCACACCATGTATACTAAATGCACAACGGAAGAGGCTGGGGCGTATATATTGAGACGCAAGAACTTCCCCCTACCCTTTTCATTTTCTCTCTTTTCCTTCACCTTCTTCCCTCCCCTTATGGTCTTTTATTACTTGCTTTTTCATTTACTGCAATACCTGGGTGGGATTCCTCCTCGTGATGCCAGAACACAGGATGTGATGCTCAAGGGTTGATGATGCCATGATCACATTCATAAACTCTCAACACTTCTACGGCACAAGGCCTCTTCCTTGCTCATTGGTGGGAAAGAATGAGATGGGAAAGCAACATTGTGAATTAGTAAGAAGGAGCAGAAAACAATGATGGCAGCTGAAGGGAAGCCCCTCCCAAGCAGTCAGAGACACCGAAGACGAAGCCAACTCCTCTGTCACAGACCGGGCCTATATACTACCTAACCAAAGCAGCGAGGAGTTTTTGTCACCAACTGGTTGCAAAAATGACTTACAACGTACTACTACCAAGGGCACCTCAATGTGAAGCCCACACCATTACCGGAAGGAGAGAATCATGCCAAACGGAGGATATTGAAGGTGGATTTCTTAAACAACATATACTGTTTTATACTTACACAGCAATTTTATACTAAACCTCATTTTTTCTCATCTATCATTCTTTGAGTTCTCTCATTTTTCATTTCATTTTTTACTTGTTTTTATTATCATTCTTATTTTATTTTATCTTGTTCTTATTTTTTTTTTTCGCTTTTGACTTCATGTTTGTTCGAAATTTTCAGCCCGACCTTCCTCAATTGAATAATCTTCATAATTTTTCTCCTCTTCTTGACATCTTTTCTCGGTTTTCAATACATCGGCACATCCATTTCTCATACACTTCAAGAGACAATCGTGCGAATATTATTCTATTACTCGAACACATTTTCATATATCGTCCTTCATAATCCTTCATAATGGAATTTCAACCTACTCCTCGTGGCTGCTTCAACTGTGAGTTGGTGGTACCTCTTTAGGAGCTCATTATCTTACATTTCAAAGAATGATCTTGCTGACTCGACTCTCATTTCGTAGGCGGCGATAGTGCTCATCAGGTTATTATTTTTCCTTTTGGCAGATCAGTGAAATGTTGTGATTCATAGGTTCTGAGTTTTATTCCATATAGGCTCGCGACTGCCCCAAGAAGGGAACTCCTACCTGGTAAGATCGTCATTATTTCGAGATCTAGCTTGACTTTTGTTGATCACATTGCTGACGATTTCACAGCTACAACTGCAGTGGCGAGGGCCACGTCAGTAAGTTTTTTGCTTGTTCCTTCAAGATTCGCCAAAAATACTACGCCTTCATCCTCTGTATTCCGCTCTAACCGATTCTTCTCAAACAAAAAAGGCCGCGAATGCACTCAACCTCCCAAGGAGAAGTCTTGCTACCGTTGCGGCATGACCGGTCACATCTCTCGTGCTTGCACCTCCGCCCCATCTCACGAGTCTTCCGGTCCCGAGTGCTACAAGTGCGGTACCAGCGGTCACATCGCTCGTAACTGCTCTCAGAACTCGGGCTATGGCTCTTACGGCTATGGTCGTCAGCAGAACTGCTACTCCTGCGGTGGTTTTGGTCATATGGCTCGTGATTGTACCCAGGGTCAGAAGTGCTACAACTGTATGTGAAGGTTTCCTCTTCTCTGTACGCGGGCACGCGGGCTAGGATTCAGAGTGCTAATATGTCTTTATAGGTGGTGAGAATGGCCACGTCTCTCGTGACTGCCCTACCGAGGTCACTGGCGAGCGTGTCTGCTACAAGTGCAAGAAACCTGGCCACGTTCAGTCCGCTTGCAACCTCTAGGTGCTTTACTTTCCAATTTTTGAAAGAGGCGCAACTTTGATGATCTGGATTTTGTCATTATTTAAAAAAAGCTCGTTCGTCTTGTCTGTCAGGTCTTTCTTGCTTCCCCTTCTTTTTTACACGAAGGGCTTTGACACAAGTGTTGCTCGTCTCGCGCTATATTGCCGATTATCATCGTCTCTGTTGCAGTTGACATTGCCTTCACGTTGATGTGGCTCTACCGAGGGAGGTAATTGTACTGCTGATCGACTGAATGAATACCCCTAGCATGATCGATGCATTCCGGGTCATCCTTTGGTCTATGCAGATACTCAAGCATTGGTTATGATATGAGGAGAAGGCTTTGAGAAGACATGACAGGCGAACGAGACAGATTGATACCCCAACGCACGCAAGAAAACATAGACGGACGGAAGTTTACGGGGGGGTTGACCATCGAAAATATTTATGGCAGCCGGGAAAGAAAAAAGAACAAAAAAGTGGTGCAATACTCTGAACGCGTGTTGTCTTTACTCTCTATCATTTTCTACTTCATTTCCTCATCTTTGTCGTGGATCATTTGAGGAATGTTACTGCTTTACTATATTCTGATTCTGTCTGTAATTTATCATTGTAAAACTGGATGCCTTGTCATGCCCTTTTCTACAAAAATTGCTTAACTTGATTCTCTGTGATACTGAGATTGGAAACTGTAGATTCGACTGATATGACACTTTTCTGTAATCCTGGCCTGATTGTTTTCAAGAGCTACAGCTGCACATTAGTTTCCTCTCAAACCGAGGCGGATCCCCGCACAATCTCTCCTCATCCTTCGTAGCAAATCCCCATCCCTCCTTGAACGGATCTAATGTCATTTGCATAATCTGCTCCAGGAACTTCTTGTCGCCTTGGCGTTGAACGCGATCGATTACTTCGTCCAGGACCCAGGAGCGTGGTACGAACTGTTTCCAATGATAATTCCCAGTCAGCATCGCCCCTAGACTGGCGGTCTTGAATGAAGTATGGGAACAGAAAAGGGGGCAAGTTTGGATATACCTTAGGATTAATAGCCCTCATAGTCCGCTGCCTCTCAGCTTCGCCATCAATACCCCATTCATCAATTATTCGCTCTCGCCATCGCTCCAGCCAGCCAGCTATTTCTGTCCTGGCGGTCTTGTCTGTATGTTTCGTTCCTCCAAACCCTTCCTTGTGGAAGAACAAACTGGCAGCTTGCGTACGCTTCTCAACATCATCAATATCCGCAGTGGAAATATCAGATAGGGTTCTGAAAAAATGGTTGTAGTCTAATTCCAGGGCCTCAAGTAAATCTAGCGCCGGCGTAACGAATGCTTGCATGTCACCGTCTCTCAATGTTTTGAAACCCAGTCGCCGCGTCATAAGTTTCTTGTATTCGCCTAGAAAGATGGCAGTGTACTCATCTCCTGTCTTCATGATAATATTCTCGGCTCTCTCAGTCAGCACTTTCGCAAAGTCTTCTGATACCCCTTTCTCTATGAAGGTCTCATCGTCGACCTGGGAGCCGGCACCAATAAGCTCGCCTAATGCCTCGCCAAAGCGCACCAGGTTCCACCAGATGATGTGCGGTTGGTTCTTGTAGGAGTACCGCATGTTTCCATCGTCGTGATTGGGGGTATAATGTGAGTCGAAGGTATCCATAAAAGCGTAGGGACCAAAGTCAAGGGAAAGACCCATGATGGAGGTATTATCGGTATTCAAAACACCATTCATGAAACCGTAGGCTTGCCATCGAGCGACCGTCGAAGCGTTCAACCTGCATACCTGTCTGTAAAAGCGAGAAAACCTATTCTGCTCATTCTCGCCTTGTCCCTCGATCTCATCCTTCGGTACACCTTTCTTAATAGAGTCGTACGTTTGAGTGGCATCACCTTCGGGCAGAATGGACGGTAATTCCTCCCATCCCCGTAGTACCTCTTCAACAACATAGGTCGCTAGTTGACGGATCAAAGCTCGCTCTTGTCGAGACCTCAACAGGTCGAATGTGCCCAAACGGATCCACGACTCTGCAAAGCGCGTCACGATTGCACCAGGCTCTAACTTCTCCCTCCTAACTTGCAGGTCAGGAAGATGAACAAGAGCGAGTGCGCGAGTAGTTGGTATACCTATGGCATTTAAGTATTCCGAGGCAATGAACTCTCGAATACTTGACCTAAGCACAGCCCTTCCGTCCGCAAACCGCGAGTAAGGGGTCAAACCGGCGCCCTTGAGTTGAATCTCGTATCTTTTCCCCGTCACTGGATTTGAGCTCTCAAAAAGACTTATAGCTCGGCCATCACCGAGTTGTCCGGCCCATACGCCGAATTGAAATCCTCCGTAACACTGTGCCCAGGGGTAAACATTCTCATCCTCTCCATTCCAGAAGATTTTGTTTCCGGAAACCATGTCTCTGAATAAGTCCGTCTCCTCTTCGCCCGGCTTAATGCCAATATCTTCCATCCCTCGCTTGCTGACAGCAAGCAGGTCGGCATTTGTCGAAGGTTCAGGACGGACATAGGTGAACAGCGCTCCTTTAACTATGCGCGGTTGTAAGGCTTCTCGTGGAGCATTGTGGGAAGATTCGGGTGTTTTGAATGCAGGATCAGGAGGCAATTTACTTGTGAACGTGTTTGTCTTCTGCAGGTCTCGTAGTGAAGCTAGAGCACTGGGAGACGAAGTGGTCTGAATGCCGCGAGGGGCAGGTGGGCCAGTAGTAAGATGTCCGCTGGTCATGATGGTGCGTGGCAGAGACGATAGGTGCGCAGATAACAAAGGCAGTCTATATCGAGAAGATGCACAGCACCAAAGCACATATGTCATAATCCTGAAAGGGAAAAAGCAGAGAGATTGGCAATCAAGAGTCTTCTCGTCTTTAATTGCTGATGTTGAGTTCGCGTAGACGCCGTCATATTTAAGGAGAATCGACAGCTATCTCGACGGTCAGGTCGACCTTTCCAAGTCAAGACAACAAATGGACATTTTGCGATACCGTATTGTCACCAAGGTCGAGTGCCACAAGTCAAATAACCTATCCTCTTTGACAAATCTAATCTCAAGCCCTATGAGATCACGCCGTCACTCTCACTGCACCTTGCGCGGAGATCCCCTGCGATTGGTATAGCCACAATAACCGACCCGTTGCCAAAGCCTAAATCAAAGCCTAAATCGGAGACAGTTCCAGGTGCAGACTGTATGGTACATTGCCGGCGGATACGCCCAGATGAGATGACCGTTGTTGGCCATTGCAGTACACTTGGTGGTCTCGCCCCGTCTGTCAACGACAGACGATCAGATGGGATAGATGATCGCCTTGGTAATCGATCCTTGCGAGTTGTTGAAGATATCCCAACACGAAGAAACCTATCGCTGTGTACGGGGTGTAAATTCATTCGAACTCACTCACATTCTCTGATGTGAGATGTTCAAACCCCCTCAATATGGAAGCCATAGCTTGCTCATGCCCGGTCAGAGTGGGGATAAGCATAATCACGTCACATATTCAGGATCACCGTTCCCATGTCGACCAGATCAGCCACATCATTGAGAACGTCCAATATCATCTTGTAACGTGTCTCGTGCCCTACAGGAATCGAGATAATCTGGGTCTGGACGTGATGCGGAGTCTGTAATGGATACTGAATCATAGTCAGCGCAAGCAAGATGTGGTTACTGGACGGCAATACTTCTCTGTGCCTCTCTTCTTCCCACGTCTCTCCCCACCACACACACACACCCTTTCCCTCTCTCTCTCTCCCTCTCTGTAAATCAGCATGAACATCGTCTTTCAACCGGGTTCTCTCCCAAGGATCTTATGACGCAAAGAGGCATCAAGAACAAGTCATGATGGCCGCTATACCTGAAGTTAAGCTGAACAATGGACGTAGCATGCCTGTGGTAAGTCAGCAGCGGGAATAGCAAGCAGGGAAATGCATCGGATTGAAAGCACCTTATGAACTGATTGAACTCACTGACTGGGGTCGATCGATTTCTTTTTGTATGGTCTGACTCTTCTCACAGATCGGCTACGGCACAGGCACTGCATGGTACAAAACATCAGAAGGCGACATTGATCGTAATCTGGTAGAAAGCTTGAAGACAGCAATCAGAGTGGGATATAACCATCTTGATGGCGCAGAAGTGTATAAGACTGAGCCTGAATTGGGCCTTGCTATTAAGGAGAGCGGCATGCCCCGCGAACAGCTTTTTGTTACGACTAAGGTGATGCCAAATATTGCAGACATTCCCAATGCGCTGAAGATGAGTCTGGAGAAATTGGGCCTTGATCAGGTCGATCTGTGAGTTTACCCTCTCTTACTGTGGCCAGTGATCTTTGGCATTGGGAGAAATGCAAGGGAGAAGTAAAAAAGCAATTGCAGAATGCGAATGCAGAATAGCTGATTGAGACCTGTCTTC
>JAGYHZ010000427.1:0-10676 GCA_024244195.1 Ascosphaera aggregata | reverse complement strand
CTATCACTTCAGGGATTACATGCACGACCTAAACGAGGCGATTATTGGAAAAGATAACAAGAAGATCAGAATGTATGGGAATGCATAGATGCTCCACGCGCTTGGCTTCTTCCAATTGATTCGGCGCTTCTCAAGCTAGCCTTGACAGGGGTATGCACTTTAGGAACTTTTTTGAGGCTGACGCCCGCGCACGAGGAAAACCAAGAAGAGCGAAAAATGAGGATGCAGACGAGGATCAGCGATGAGACGAAAAGAGAAGAACGAGCAACGCAAATGGTGAGGAGCTGCCGTTGATTTAAATCCGTTTCTATTTGAGACATGAGCAGAGCTGAGAGAATAGCGCAGAATGGCAAGGAATGCGAACAGTATTGCAACTGAAAAAAATTTTCGCCCGCCTGATTCTCAAGTCTCCCATGCACAGATTGTCGGCGAGATACCTGCCTCCCTTGCCCAGACGACCTCGCGCATCCGTCGACCACACCCACACCCAAGATCGTGGCTGATGGTTCGCCCTGTCTTTTCCGGCCACCAAAACCAAACCCCGCCTGCGGGGCATCAGTTCGCATATTTCGGTTACAATTACGGAGGACTGCTCTCTCAGCGAGGAGACAACGTCTCCATGCCCTCTCCTAGTCCGTCAGCTAACGTGATGGGTTCACCTTACAAAGACGCCGAGGCAAAGCGCCACATGTGAGGATTTCTCTGGCTATCTCCTTCTGAGGATCGCATACCAAGCGGTAGGAACTTCTGTCCGACAGTATGGTATTTCTTCATTGATGGTGAAGGGCATGGCATACATCCAGCAGGTGCTTGACAGCTCGCCGAGATAAGATAGCAAATGGTCATCCAACCGCTTTGCCGTGACCCATGCTAGGCCATGTCCTCGTGCTTGTTGAGACCGACGAAGTCGTTAAGTAAAGCTCGGCCTTCATGATTCTCAAAATTACGGAGAACTACTCACGGAAGGTAATCGACAGTGGGGTTCCTCACTGTTTTAATCTCGGAGAAGGTGATAGAATCGCCGGGCTATGGTTGTGAAAAAATATGGCACCATTTGACCTTAAGCACAACCCACAACATGAACGCCTTCTTCGATCAAGCTTGCACTAATTGTGCACGGGGAGGTAACCCGGGACAGTGGCCGCTTCTGCACGCCATTTGATGCGTGCTATACTCGCGCACGTTATTGAACTGCCAGACGTTACGTGCAAATGCTGCAAGCAACGCGAAGGAACCTATAAGGGCGATCCCAATGCCAGGTTTGCATATGATAGGTCGTCCAGGGGAGGCTACTCATCAATCAAATCTGGGTTTGAAACCCTTCCACAGCATTCCAACACGAAAGTGGGCCGAGCCTGATCTAAGACGTTTAGATATCTCAGTCCGACCTTTATCCTTCCTCCTGGGAGGAATAGAAAGTTTGACGTACGTTACTCGCTGTCAAAACCACTACGTGTTCCTGAATGCCTATGTCTACGAAGGTACGCCAGCACAGGTTATTTTACTGCTTTCAAAAAGAGCAACTGGCTTCTTGTCGTCAATGTACAGATCTAGTACAGATTGCGTATAACGACATGGAGTCTAGGAACGCTGCAATATATCGAGAAGATAGAAAGCTCACCACAGTGGAAAGAGACCCACTGAGAGATGTATAGAGCCAAAATTGTTTAAGTCATATATATCTCATGGTAATCAGAAGCGATCGAAGAACTTCTTCATCCAGTTTACAGCTATATGCCCGCAAAAACATTTAGGTATCCCTTCCTGGTCAACCTTGTAAAGTCGATGTAGACAATTCCCTGTGGTTGTCTTTGGCCCTGTTGCCCAGCACTACTGGTGCGCTCACCTAGCCTGCCAGTACCAGCAACAGCACCTTCAACCTTCGCACCGACTCCGACAGCCAAATCAGCAAGTCGCTGCAAAGACATCTCGTTCTCATTCTCATTCTCATTTTCATTCTCCCCAGTCACGGGTCCTGTAGTACCAGCATGGTCGTCAAATTCAGGGGGTAGCTTAAGTGGCACGACCGTGCTATCACCTATTGGAGCAGAAGTCGCAGCAGCTGTAGGGTCATGCTCAGCTCTCATGTCAATCATGTTTCTAATACTAGCATCCCATCCGACGGTTCTAAAGACGCTAGATGTGCAAAACTCCACTTTGCTCGCCTCGTTAGCATATCTATCCCGCGCGTCAAGAACGGGGCGAAGTTTGTAAAGTAGAGTCCATGCATCGGCTTTGTAATTCTGGAGGGGGAGGTCGGTGAACTCAAGAAGTGTAAGAGCCGTTAAGGAGAGCACGTGCACATCGAACGGAGATTGACGAGGTGATATACCGGGAGCTGACATTAAGCCGATTTGCTGTTGCTCTCCACCAGTTGTGCCAATAAAATGCTTGACCAACAAATCAACAAGCACTTCTGCGGCATACAAAACTTCATTGGGATTTTCACAGTTAAAATGTCTCCTGACCAACAAGGTGATGAACCAGTATATCATCGGAGATAGGATACTCTGTATGTATGACTCAACCTCGTTGACCCCCTCTTCAGAACTGGTAATCTGTTGGATATCTCCAATCCTTGTAGCCTGGCCCGCCAAAATGCGTCTCAGAGCACGACTAGAGGCAACATCCACCGCATCTAGATCGAGAACCAGATTGTATGTTTCGGAGATGAGAGTGGAATATTTCGTCAACTGCGTCTGTCCAGTAGTCAAACATCGTCGATCATTGCTTTCTGCAGTAGCGACGTCGACGGAGTCGAAAATGTCAGATGTAGCTGTGGCAAGAGCATGCCAACGTGTAAATATCGCAGTGACAATCCATATTCTCCTCGCTAACGCATTATCAGAGTCGGGATCCTCGACTGCTGTACCCATGTCGATGTCCACAGCAGTCGCGTTGCCATCGGTGTCACCAAGACTTGTTGCTGGCACATAAGCTTTTGACACACGACACTCTTTAACAAGCCAGTGGCTTATGGCATGGGCCCCATCTAGCAGAGCACTCTTCGGCAATCCGTTTTGGCCCCGTAAATTCTCAGGACCGCGCGAATCAGATTCGATCGCCATCAGAAGCAACGCCATCACCAAGACAAGATTAGTAGCCCTGGATCGCATGGCTATTTGTCCGGTGCGCAAGAGGGTATATAATTTATCCTGCGCCTTTTCGAAGGTGTCAATATACAGATAAACAGGAGACCTGTTTATCTCTGAATTACCGTCCGGAGTGGATGGGGTCTGCTCTGCATATATCCTATCCAAATCAGCAGATGTAGCAGCATAAAGACTCTGCACAAACAATTCCTGCACGCTGCGAGGACATTGAGACACCAGTCTCTTGAGACGCTCGGTTGAGTGTGGTAGGATCGGAGTGATACCATGTATATTTGCATGATAAGAGTCCAAGGCCTTATCATCAATACCGACAGGCACTTCCGCTGCTCCACCAATAGCCAGTTCTTCATTCTCCGTCACAATGCTCAAGGGGAGATGAACACCATCGGCAGGCGACGACCAGAAGGAAGGCACTTCCTTTGCAGTCCCATTAAGAATTGTTGAGGATTGAAATTCAGCAGCCTGAGAATCCCTGCCAGTCATGCCAGCAGTGGCGGTAGGGGTTTGAATGAACCAACCGCCGACGCTACTTGGTGGTGGGCGCATAGCGAAACCGGCATTCGTTTGTTGCGATGTGACTGGGATTTGTTGCTGCTGTGCCTGAGTCTGCTGGTTGTGGTGATGCGTGCCAGGTTGCGGAGCACCGGTAGTCCCAAGGCCAGACTGCATAAAGGCATTGTTCAAACCTTCAGACATGCTATACGTCCTCTTCCTGCCTAGCATCGTCTGGGAGGGCGTTGTCCCTAGCATACCCCCTTCAGCACTAGCGGGCGAGTACTCGTGATACCCTTGTGGCGACTCCGCATGGAGACCAGCATAGTGCATCTCGGGGTGCTGCGGATGGTGTGCAGTGGACTGCGGAGGTGGGTGCATCTGACTCTCAAGCGTATTGATTCTCTCCGCCAATTCTTTGATGTATCCCTTAGAAGGACCTCTCTTCATAGGCACCCTGCTGAATTCACATGCACTGTTCGTACGTCTGCAATTCGTGCAGCTCTCAATCCCTGCCTCAGTTGAAGCATCACAGCGGACCTTCTTCCTACGACACTCATCGCACGCCCGTGAAACCTTACTGCGCTTCTTACGAGCACTGTTTTCGCCATATGAGAGGTCATGATGCGGCTCCGCACCGACCTGCTGACTGGGTGGAAAAGCGGAAGTCGTCGCAGTAGCAGCCGTAGCAACATGTGGAACAGCAACGCTTGACTGGGACCCCTGATGAGAGTGCTGTGAAGGTTGACTTGCATGAGGGGATTGCGTTGCAGCATGAAAGTGAGTCGCGCGTGAGAGGACACTCTGCAGCTGTGTAGGTGCGGGTGTTCCTGCTGGACCTACTGAGCCATTGGGATCATTGACAGCGGCCGCTGCGGCGGCCGCTGCAGCAGCTTCACGAGAAAGGTGCTCCGAAAGCTGTAGATCCTCGGCGTCGATGTTTGAAGCATTTTGAATAGCTTGTAATGCTTGCACCTGCTCTTGGTGATGATGAGGATGATGGTGGTGGTGGGGATGATGTTGTTGTTGCTCTTGTTCTTGTTGCTGTTGGTGTTGTGCTTGCTCATGTTCTTGAAGTTGTTGTTGCTGCTGCTGCTGCTGCTGCTGTTGTTGCTCCTGTTGATGTTGATGTTGAGGCTGATGGCGATTGCTATAGAACATGGCAGCACCATGCGATATTTGAACACTGGTTGGCGAGGGGTAGGTCTGCGATTGATGAGTTGGCTGAGCAGGAACTGGTGCAGGTCTAGACGGTGAATCTGTGTCAGTGTGGGAAGCACTAGTAGCGACAGTGCCACCCAGACCTGGCGCAGTAGTAGCAACGTCATTTGGGGAAGACACATCCCCGGTCTCGTTGTGCATCATTGTGAAATATACAGCAATTTGAATGAAGCTTTTGCTCGCCAGCTGCTTGCAGAATCGCAAACGTGATAACGGAGAGAAACCGTCTTGTCCCACTGACCGCAATCGACCGCACGCGACGTAGGGAACGATGACAGTTATTATTTCGTTATTACTATTTTGATGTTCTGGGACAAGCTGGCTGTCCAAATAAGGCACGACCTCAGACCGCGCTCTTTGCGGAAGTCAGCAAACAGCGCCATAATAATAATGATGATGATGATGATGATGGTGAAGAATGATGGTAATGTTGGTGATCGGCTTTCCGTGCCAATTTGCCAGTAACAAGACTCACCTTGATGTCTTCTTCCCTACGAAGGACAAGTCTTTGCCGTATGTAATATACGTTCACTCGCAACACGCTGTCTCGGTCTTTCACTTGTCGCGATCTCCGTGATTCGTCCTCTTGTTTCTGCTGCGCGCAACCCGGTTTCCTTTCGGTGGTTGCATTTCTTCCATGTCCGGCGCGTTGAGGGAGGAAAGGAAATTCCAGGAAAAATAGAGTTGCCGCTTTCGGAATATCGTAAAGAGCGAGATTGTGGTGCCAGAAAGGGTTAGTGCATGTAGCTAGACCAGATTAGGTAGACTTACGTAAGTGTTGAGGCTATTCCTTATTTTGAATTCAGCTATCTATATCAGGTTAGCGGCCGTTATTGGTTCCAGACGTCTTACGTCGAAGCCGAAACGTCTAAACGGCTTTCAGCCTTACGGACTGCAGATCATGGCGTCATCATAGAGCCGCGCTTGTTCCACACCATAATAGTAGTTGATTCTGTTTTATATCTCATTGCTAATTGGACGTGCTTATACAGTTGAGTGCTTGCTTCTTCTGTGATTGAGATCTGCTGTACAGCGAGTTGTTGCAAGGCGACGTTGTGACTTTGGGTCTTCGTCACGCTGATTGGTGACTATTTGAGCCATGATGGAAAAGCCTCCTGATGTCCACTTAATCTGAGCGTTTCCTTGAATATGTTGCAACTAGGTTGGAGGCTTGCATGACTGGATACGTCGACTTATGGGCAAGAACAATTAGTAGGTAGTTGACATGAGTTTCCACCGCCGTATGCATTCTGATCCTGTTCTATTGGCAAAGACATAGTTGATACGAACTATGCAAGACAGCTCGTTGAGCAAAGGTACATAGATACGATAGAGTCGCAGTTCGAAATATGAAAGGGAAAACTAAACCTTTTGAATTCACGCCCGTTGCTCAAAGGTCACCGCTGCATTACTCGGTACGGGTAAAGCTGAGTTTTCACTCACCCTAAGGTTATCATTATCAGCTTGAGGTGGAGTTTGGCAACGACCACGGTGGCCAAGAGAGCAACCAGGACCACATGAGAAGATGAATGTTAAAGAGCACTAATATTTACAAGATGCTCCATTACGCAAAAAGGCTTGCTGGAAATCGTATCTTGTATTGGTATTAATTAAATATTGCCTTTCCAAAACTCCATGGAATGCCAAATGAGAAAAGACGGGTAGAGAATATATATACAGGTTGAGAATGAAATGCTGATTAATGACGAAAGAATCTGACATGACAATAAACTCGCGATAGCAGTGAACTATAGCGGCCAACAGTTGATGTTGTGGAATATGATGTAAGTTGTGAATGTTGAGCTTCCAACCAGGAGTTTCAGTACCAGGCCGACCAAGATTACATAGTAACGGATTTGGGCCATGTGATAAATCATGTATCCAAGACTAGTCATGATGATCACACGAAAAGACAGCACTGGTTGGGTATGACAAGTACCCCAATGAGCAACCAATCGATCGTGTCTCCATCAGGTGACGGGATGATCTTTTAGTACCATTGCTCGAAACTAACATGACCATCAATGGGGACGGGTGTATGGAGCTGTTCCCCGCCCATATCAAGATTCCACGCTGGTATTTGGCCAACATGGATACTAAGGTCAGCTGCGCCGCTTGGTGAATTAGCGACCGCTGGCCCTAGAGAAGCAGACGATGTAGAAGAATATGCTGTAGTCGTTACTGGCACCGACATGAAAAAGGTCTGCGCTTGAGGATGGCATATGAGGTTGTTAGGTATGCCGGGAAATGGTGTCATGTCGATAGATGACGACGCAACCTGACTCGAACAAGACGACGAAGCTGGATCAGGTACTGCCAAATGACTCGAACCATCGCTCACGAGTGGTACCGCTATATCTTGATAACTTGGATCCGCATTGAACTGAAAGGGATCAAGCGTAGTCCAATTTAAAGATTTCGATAATTGAGAGACATCCAGATGTGCTACCGGAGAAAATGATGACAAGGAAAGGCTAGTTTCACTGCTGGCGATAGGGGTTGAAGACCTGCCAGATGACTGTTGAGAGGGTTGAGTATATTGATGCGTCTGGAAATGATTGCTTGCATCTGATGCCCGGCCTTTGTTCAGCATTGCTGCGGAAGACGGTTGTTCTCCCATTAGAGAGTTGAGATCCGGCGGTGGGTGCGCAAGGGCAACTATGTGGTCATGCGCGAATTCCGCAGCATCTTGAGAGAGAGATGATGGCGACAACAATATGCTGATATCAGGTTGGGCAGCATGGCTGGATGAAGTGGGAGAAAGCAGGGGATGTGTAGAGACACTGAGTGAATCGTCGCCCCACTGTCGAACGTGTAGTTGGGTTTGGCAGTCATTATCTCCAGCGGATTGCGTCGACCCGCATCCAAATATACCAAAGCCGACTTTAGGCTGACTTGCAAGGTATTGTTCATACTTGTCATTATGAGACCCCTGGCTGCCCAAAGTATGACAATGCGTTGCCTTTGAAGCTACTACTGACAACATCGCCGCCCCATTCAAATCACTGATGTCATGTGTTGGCCCCGGAGAAAGATGACGTGAAGAGGTCTCGCCATCAACGAGATGCGATTGAAGTGGAGTGTCAACCAAGAGACCGTCCGTAGATGCCGGGGTCGCTGGACCCGGGCTCGAAGACAGACTTCTTGCTGCCTCACGTTTTGCAGAGCAAATGCACTTCTTTGTGACCGCACAAGCACAGACATCTCGCGTTCCTCTTGACAATTTTGTCTTGCGGCCCGAAGGTGTCCTTAATGTATTTCTTCCCGAGCTAGGATGTGAGTTTGACTGTGACTGTGTCGAGCCGCATTCACACTTTACGTGAGACGTACGACATTTCCTCATCCGCCGACAGTGCTGGCATTGACTGACAGGGCGGCCCTTCTTGTTGACATGACTCAAGGGTCGATCTGCAGATGAATATATTAGCATCTGGATTACTCGGTAATTTTGAAGGAATGTCGACGAGCTGGATATACTTACCTTTATGACTGCAGCTGCTCACTCGGTGACCACGAATGCAGGCATTACATGCCCACTTCTCCCCGTTAATAAGCATTGTGACAATGGTAAGTAGACGACAAATGTCTTGAGGAGACACTGTCCCTGCTGGGGCGTTATGGAAGTATTTGATGTATGATGCGTTAAGCTCTTTGGAGGCAGTGTGGTACAGCCGCAAGAAAGCCTGAAGTCCGAAGACAAAATCTTGAGTTGCAGCGAGCCCTTGCTTCCAGATTGCGGTGGAGGGCGTTGAGATGGCAATCTGAAAAGCAAGTGATGTATCTCTTGAGGATAGATAGAGTAAATCAGATCCAGTTGTATGTGAAGCCAAGGCGAATGTGCATCAAATTGTCGAGGAAGAGAATGGACAAAACCAGAAAAGGTGTGAATAGATCAATCAAGTAGAAGACCTAGGCGACGGAAAGTAATAAAACGTGCTGGATAGCTGCAAACGTCAGACCCTTAACCAGCTCGATCGATATTGACGTGTGTATTTTACTGGAATCAACGGATCACACAGATGTTCTAGTGAGCTTTGCTTCCACGCGGGCAGCAGAATGAACAAAATCCAGGTATTGCTAGGATAATGAAAGCATATCCACTAGCGGCCAGAAGACTGGAATGTATAATTTTCTTCGAAAGCGAGTATCCTGCGATTATCTTGCTCTGTATATGGGGAGCCCCAATAGAATGAGCCCGGCATGGGGAAATGGGGGCAAGTATATACGCAATTTTTTGCTTGTCCGAGTGGTGAGTTTTCCATTTCCAGTCAAGAAATATAGAGAAAAGGCGGAGCCGCGAAATCCTAAACAGCAGTTTCGCGGGCAGGCCTTGCCTCCCTCTTCCCAGATCCTGTGGCTGTGATCGCAGTGGGACTTGCAAGATGATTCGGATTGTAAAGTTTGCCTCTCTCTCTCTCTCTCTCCAGATCCACGGGGAGGATGAACGGCGTCCCTTTGTTTCCTATATTAACAACAACGAAGCTCACATCGCACACAGCCGGGAATCTAAAACAGTATGTCATCAAGCTTATAACGAGTCGCAACCATCGGCAGACGCCGGTAACGTTTTCCGATAGTCCGCACCAAACGGCTAGTGAAGAAAAGATCTAGTATGAAGCGGGGCAACACGACGCTGCTCGTCTTCGGTATCGCGAGGACGCAGCAGCCCTTTACGTTGCGAGATCTAAATCACAAATGGATTGGCCCGAACGAAGGGATCCAAGGGATGTCGATCTAACTCTCCGACTTGAGGATTGACCATGAAGCATGTAGCAGTATCCACACAGATCCGCACGTGTTCAACTGAACGCCAGCACGGCTCGGCGTCCTCATAAATATCACAACTAGTCCACGAATCAGACCTTTGCTTGTATTGAGGAAGGTAGGTAGGTAGACGATATATTGTCGGGCACTGAACCCAAGGTCCGTAGAGGGTGCGGAAAGATAGCGCACTCATCCGTTGGTCACACGGGCCTAGTACCGTCTGATGATGCAATTCCCAAAGAAGATGCCCGGAAATACGGGCGCTTCTATGCATGACGCAGGGCACAAGGGAGTAGCGCAAAGGCATCTTCTGGTCCTTCTCATCGTTCCGCCGCAGCAAGACCCATCGCGGGTAAGGGGACAAAGGTATCCATATTCCGTAAAGGGTAATTCTCGACGTTTCAGCTGGACCAGCACGGAAGATCACCCGAATACTCGAATGAATCCAGAAACATCGGATCGAGGAGAGCAGGGGAAAAGATGGGTAGAAGAGAGTCACGTGGTTCGTGATTGGGGTAGATGGTTTCATCGTAGGCCTGCTGTAAATGTCCTTCTATACGGAGATCCAGAGCCGATGCCGAAGTTTTGTATCGTTTACGCACTGGGTTCTACAGAAGATAATTAGTTCACTGACATTCACCGACGTGAATTCATGACAGGAAGGTGCTTGTCAGTATTTCAGATTGAGAACCGACTAGATCCAGGGGAAACCGATGTAGCGCGGTAAGTGGTCGAATAGGTTGTTCAGTGTTAGCGTAGGAATATTTGTAGTATCTTCTTGATTTCCATCATGAGTGACCATTCTCCGTTTGGGGTTATCGCAAGATTGCTTCGGAAGCGTTAAGAAGAGATTTCAAGATACGTGGATTGCCATAAAACTATCCGAGCTTCATCCCTGTCCTTGCCCCAATTTCTTGCACAGCTGCAGCCTTCATGCAGATCATAAGAGAGCCAATTCTGGTGTCCAGAATGTTGATGATATCCGGGGTGAACCTCGCCCGCTGATGCTCCCGTAGCAAACGATGGGCATATGATAGGGTTTGAGCTCGCGTCCGACAGGGTCGATTGATCGGACAGGATATGTAG
>JAGYHZ010000426.1:0-10738 GCA_024244195.1 Ascosphaera aggregata | reverse complement strand
CACGGAATTCTGCAATTCACATTACTTATCGCATTTCGCTGCGTTCTTCATCGATGTCGGAACCAAGAGATCCGTTGATATGGTTATGCCGTTTTCTCACAGGGAGTACTTGGTAGCACGTGCTGTACTGCCGTTCTTGGATTATCCGAAGATGTATGAATGATGCCAATGTGTCCTCTTCCACGACCGCGAAGTACGGCTTCGACATGGAGAACGGCAATATGGCAATCCGCTTGAATGCTGCATTCTCTTTCTTCTATACTGTTTCATTTTTAGTTCTGACTGTCGACAATAGTTGATGGTTGACGTTCTTTATGATATTGTTGTCATCAGTCGGTCTCGTCAACTTTCTCACCCTCTTCCGCCCGCACCAATTATTCGCCGCATAGTGACGAAGAAGTATCGGCTTCCACTTTAGACGGCTCGTTCATCCATCAACCTGATTATTTACAAACCAGAGACTGGAGATCTCTTATGTATGCTGTGATACTGCTATCATACAACCATGTTACTGCCAGGACGGTGGCGTGGAGGACTTCTTTCGGCCATATCCATTTTTCTCGAGGTACTCCTCATTTTTTCAAGTCTAGTTGCTGCAGTATCATCAAGTGGTGTAATCGGCATTGATGTTGGTACCGAATATTTAAAAGCTGCGCTTGTTCAACCGGGTATCCCCCTCGAGATCGTTCTTACAAAGGACTCCAAACGCAAGGAATCCGCTTCTGTTGCATTCCGGCCATCACGGGACAGGACTGCCGTTTTTCCTGAACGGTTCTACGGAGGCGATGCTTTGGCGCTGGCTCCTCGATTTCCTGACGATGTTTATTCTAATTTGAAGACGCTGTTAGCGGTTCCCTTCTTGGGTGGCCTCCAGGGACCCGAGACGCAGGAATCTAATTTGCTTGAGATGTACGCCGCCAGATATCCTGCTATGAAATTTGAAGAAATTGCTGGACGTGGTACAGTTGGTTTCAAAAGCGACAGGGTCGGAGGTGAAGAAGGCGAACAGCCATTCATGGTAGAGGAACTGCTGGCAATGCAATTGAAGCAGATCAAAGCAAACGCCGAGGCTCTTGGAGGGGCACAGCTTTCTGATGCAGTAATCACATATCCTTCATTCTATACAGCCGAAGAGAAAAGAAGTCTTCAATTAGCTGCTGAATTGGCCGGACTGAATGTTCTCTCTCTCATGAGCGATGGATTAGCCGTTGGCCTTAATTATGCCACGAGCCGGAATTTTCCTTCCGTTTCTGATGGTCAGAATCCTGAATACCATGTCATCTACGACATGGGCGCTGGGTCCACTACAGCTAGCGTCTTGAAATTCCAAAGTCGCAAAGTGAAAGATTTTGGCAAATACAACAAGACTGTCCAGGAAGTCTACATCGTCGGTACAGGTTGGGATAAAACCTTGGGAGGCGACGCTCTGAATATGCTGATTGTCGACGATATGATTACGAAGTTCATTGCCTCAGGTACAGCACCTGCCGGTATTAACAAAGAAGGCATACGTCAGCATGATCGCACTATGGCTAGATTGTGGAAGGAAGCCGGACGTTTACGACAGATTCTCAGCGCCAACTCCGATACCTCCGCTTCTTTTGAAACGCTGGTGAATGAGGATGTTAATTTCAGATACAAGCTCACTCGTGCCGAGTTTGAAAAACTAGCAGCCGGACATATTGAACGTGTTGCGAGGCCAATGGAAGTTGCGCTCAAGGCAGCGGGTTTGTCCATGAAGGACATTGGATCCATAATTCTTCACGGCGGTGCATCCAGAACTCCTTTCGTCCAAAGGGCTCTTGAAGCAGCTTGCAACGATCCATCTTTACTGCGTACTAATGTGAATGCGGACGAGGCTGCCGTATTTGGTGCTGCTTTCAAGGGCGCTGAACTAAGCCCCGCGTTCCGTGTTAAGGAGATCAGGACGTATGATACCCCTTCTTTCTTCTACGGCATGCGATGGCAGTCCGGAGTGCATGAACGTCAACAGAATGTGTTTACCCCCACATCAATAATTGGAGCAGAAAAACAGATCACAATGAAGAATCTTGACGATTTCGAATTTGTCTTCTACCAGCAGTATGTTCAGAATGGCCAGTCTGTCGACGTTGGCGTGGACAGAGTTAGCACGCAGAATCTGACAAAGTCTGTTGCGATATTAACGGACAAGTTTGACTGCAATGCTTCTGATATCTCAACTAAATTATCAGTTCGATTGCGGCCTGTTGACGGGCTTCCTGAGGTAATTGAAGGCTCTGTGAGCTGCGAGGTGGTCGAGAAGAAGAACGTCATGGATGGTGTTAAGGGGTTTTTCGGTCTAGGCAAGAAATCTGAACAGACACCATTAGAAGTAATGGCAGAGGAGTCGATTACTCTCGAGGAGACGTCAGCAACTGTGCCTGTTGCATCTGATGCTTCATCCATAACTGCGGCATCACCATCTGAGAGCCCTCCCACTTCAGCACCACCACAAACTCGAACGGAAATTATTCCAATCAGCTTTACGGTCACCCCTCTCAATCCTAAGCCCATTCCTTATTCAGAAATGATCCGCATCAAAGACCGTCTGTCTGCTTTTGATGCCTCTGACTCTGCGCGCATCAAGCGCGAGGAGATGTTCAACACCTTAGAGTCATCAATCTATCGTTCCCGCGACCTTCTCACCGATGACGATTTTGCGCAGTACATCTCGAGGGCAGACTTACAAACTTTAGCAAAGCGTGTTGAGGAAGCGTCGGAATGGATTGACGATCTGGGCGCTGACGCATCTACAGCTGCCCTTCAAGAAAAGGTCGATGGGCTCCGACGACTCGTGAATCCCGCATTGCGGAGAAAGGGCGAGGCGAAGGGAAGGGATGAGGTTATCACACAGCTGAAGACCGAATTGGCCAATGCGGCTTCGATCATCGAACTATTCGATATGCAGATAGGCATGTACGAAAGCGTAATTTCGAAGAGGGAGGAGGGTTTGCAGGCCGCGTCTACTTCGTCATCCCCGACGGCGGAGGGGTCCACATCGACCATCTCATTTGGAAAGAATGGTGATATTGTTGATGACATTGACAGCTTGACTGCCTCGTTTTCAGCTAGGCCAACAGGTTCATCTTCGACCTCGACGACGTCAGAGACGGAGCTTTCTCTCCTTGCCAATCCGGTTGATACCGAGGATCGAGCTGCCTTGGCTGCCATGCGCGACGAAATTTCTAGCTGGCTGGATACAACAACCAATGAACAGTCGAAAAAAGCTGGGTACGAGGATCCGGTTTTGACCATACCGGACCTTCGAGATAAGACAGTACAACTTCAGAGGGAAGTCAAGCGGGTTCTAACGAAGCTCACCGAAGCTACAAGGGAGAAGGATAATGGGCAGAAAAAGAATAACAGCAACGGTAGAAGGAGCAAGAGCAAGACATCGTCAACGGCGGAGAAGATTGTTAAGGAGAGCAAGAAGGCGGAGGATAAGCAGGCTAAGGATGAGCTGTAAGGGATGTCGGGGCGCTCTCTTTCGGTGAATCATGTCTCTCAAAAATAAAAATCATCTTCTTTGTTGTCTGTCTCTGAAGGCAAACGTATTATAGAACATCCCTCATGAGGAAGCAGCTCGCTGGATCTTCAGGCGTTCATTGTCACAGCAAAAACATCATTTGTATCTAGTCGAATTTACATAATCATTGCGGTCCGTGATATCAACATCATCTATCATTTCGTGTTCATATCAAACGAAACACATTCATGTGGGCAACTCAATGGGGAGGGAGAGAAGTCAGAGACTGGCTGAAAAGACGCCGAAGCTAGTAAATAAATGCAGTAAACGATGATTGGAAAGATCGTGGACAGTACTAGAGTGTGTCAACCCCCTTGGGACAATCAGCATTAGCACAGACGAGCGGCTGACGGCGGTATTGTCGATGCGAAAACGGGTGAAAAAGAGAAGACAAGAAAGCAAGACAGAAACGTGTAAAAATAGTAAGTAGACACCATTGATAGGAGTGTTAGATCCCCAAATTTCAGGGATAAAAGAAAAAAGTCCTAAGTCCCCCATTCAATCCATAACTCGTAGCACCGGACTCCGTATCTATGACTTCACATGCTCTCGACCTCAAAGACTTATAGGAACGCAGTCGTTCAGCTTAAGTCCTGTCTCGGTTAACTTAAATCAGCCTCCTCTTTACTCTTCAAGAACGGCGCCTCCTCAAAGTCGCCTTCAACGAAACCCGGTGCAGCGCCCTCAGAAAGAAGCGGTGGCGTTTGTGTCGCAAAAACACTGGTCCCAGGAATGCACAGATCTTCCTCCTCCCTATCCTCACTATCAGATGAGTCCTGGGAGTCGAAAGGTACGGGAGCGACAGTCTGCGAATGCGATCGTTTCAGGGTGCGTGAAACGCCGGGACTGTAATTGTAACTTTTGGGATCAATATCGCCAGTTTTGTAAGATCCGCAAAAGGGGAATAATTCAGGCCGGACCGAAGCGTAAGGGACTGAAGGTAGGATAGTAGCAGTAGTTGCGAAGTTGTTATTTGTATGCTTCACCGCCTCTTCTTCAAGGGAGTGTGAAGACGGTAGTGCTATGCTATCCTTTTGAAGAGGCAGTTGAACAGCCGCATGGGATTTGGAGGGATCTCCATCTAAACGCGTAAACTGTGCACCAGCCATGGCTTTCCGGACTCGTGCCCCGACACTGAGAAGAGAAGACTGCACTTGTTTGGGCAGTTCTGGGGCGAGCGATTTGACGGCAGAGGAGGAGGAGAAGGAGGGAGAGAAATAATGGTAGTTATTGCTACTGAAAGTACTATTTCCACCACCATCATCATCACCGGCAGATAAAGTCGTTGCTCCAAAGTAGCGAGTGATTGAAGATTGGTCGTCTTGACGACGTCTTTTTGCGTTGGTTGGAGCCATTTCGATTCAATTCAGATATCCAACAACCCTCCTAATTTTCGTCTCCTCATGAAATCTGCCTCAAATAGAAAAGAGTATTCTTCCGTTGGAGTAATATATATATGAATGAGTGTATCAAAGAGCCGCGAAAAGCTGGGAACTGGGGAATGGATGAAAAGTAAGGCAAACCTGAGATTATTGTATTGCCCAAGATGGAAGCTGCAAGTTCCAATGAACGAAAGAATAGTCACAATCAATACTAACTGGTGATGATGATGATGATGATGATGATGATTGCGATGACAGGCAAGATGCAGGATGATGTTTCAAGAACTGATTGCGATTCCAACCGCTGGAAAGTCAGTCCGCCCCTTGGTCTATTTATATCTCCTTCTCCGCTTCCCCGCAAAAAGAATGAGTGAGCCGGCAATGTAAGTAGAGTGTGACTATCACGTGGCTTTACAGCAACTTACTCTTGAAGCGCGGCATGACTTGGATCATCATCATCAGAACGGCAATCGAGAAGATTGAGGCTTTGATGTTGATCAGCGTGGCATGTATCGAACTGCTGCGAGTTTTGTCTGCTCTCTAGGATTATTCCTCCCTTTCGGGTAAATGGTGGGTGATAACTGCAGTCACGGCTTCTTTCAACGTCTGAACTGGATATTCAGGGGCAAAAATCGAACAGATATCATGATCAAGAATCATCACATACAAGCTAGGTGGTATACTCCAATCATATGCTAGACCGGACAAGATGAACTCTGGATGATGGAAGGATAAGCAAAAGCGTCAGTTGATGCCATCACATGAAATTACCTCTTCTTCCACCTCTCTTCTGTCTCTCCTGATGCGATTTCAACACCTTCCTGGTTTCCGTCAAACTTCTCTTCCCCTTACTCTTCGCCTTACCCAGCATCATCATGAAATTCTTCTTCCTTGCCTTCTCCTTGTTCGTCGTACTCTTTCCCTGCTCAATCTTCTGCTCCTTCTTCCTCGCTGTGCGGCCCTTATGTTCCGATCGGTCCAATTGTCCAGATTTTATATGTGCAATACGCTCTTCACGTGTGGGTTTGCCGTGAGAAAGAGCAGCAAGTCCTTCGATATCGTCCGCAGTAATGGGATCATCGGTGTTGCGACCGCCGGCATTTTTGGCGTTTCGACGTTTAGCGTTGGGGAGGTGAGACATCACAGATTGCTGAGCTTGGAGCTCTTTGAGTTTCTGAAGATCGGCAGGCGTGAGGATAGTGCTTGTGAGGAGCTGAGTAATCCTCTTCTCGCGTTCCTCAGAACTTTCTTCTTCCTGCTCTTTGTCTTTCTTCTCTCCATCCTCGGTGTCGATGTCAGATTTGGCCTTTTTGGCCTTTGGTTCATCGTCGTCATCCGATGAATCACTCCAGTGGATATCTTCACCATCACTTTCAACATTGATCCAACCCCCAGAATCATCGGAGTCTTCGTCATTTTCATCGATTTCCCATTTCTTCCAATTCTCCGCTTCCTCCTCTTCCTCCTCCCCGTCATCATCCTCCCCATCAGATGGCAATCCCTTCTCCCTCCTCCTTGCCCTCCTCTCTTGCTCCTTCCACTTCTCAAACAGCTCAATGCCCTCAATAGTAGTAACCTCTTCCTCACCGTACTTTGGTCGTTTCTTCGTCCCACTTTTCAGCGCTATAGCTGCATCCTTACCACGATCCCTCTTACGCAACATATCCGCTCCAACCTCCCTATACAGAGAGAGCAGACCCCTAGCAGCCATCATAACACCCTTATCTTTACTCTTCCTATATTGCACAAGATCCTGCAATAACGTATCGTTCATAGCTAACGGTTGACGAACACAGACTTCTCGAATAGCGTTTAGACCAGCAGAAGCGACCTCTGCTGCACTTGCTTCCGAGACGAACTCGTTGGCGATTTTCGTGATGAGCGGTTCGAGTTCTTCCGGTGGAACACGCTTATGTGTAGCTTGAGCGAGGCAGGCGAGGAAAGTAGTGACTGACGGTTGTCGTGGGGTGAGGAACTTGATAAAGTAAGAGTATAGCTGTAGCATGTCCAACTCGTGTGAACCGACGAGACGAGAGACGAGCTGCAAGACAAGAAGTTTTTGTTCAAGGTTGAGTTTCGTCTTGGCATTTTGTAAGTGTTTTGAAAATAACTGTTCTGCGAAACCCTGGGGGTCGTGTAGGAGATGTAGGGCCGAGAAATTCAAAGGATGGGGCGAGTTTTTCTTCTTGTCCTTCCGCTTCGACATGGCAATAGCTTTCTCAACTTGTTTCTTGCTTTTTCGACTCTTCTTGTTAATACCAACGACATGTCTGACTTTGGCGACATCAACTGTCTCGTCACCACTTTCCTCATTCTCAAGCTCTTCACGCTCTTTATCACCACCGAGAAAGAATCTAACACCGGCAACAATGACTTTTTCGTTATCTGCAAGAGCAGTCTCCTTCATAATCTCAACCGCTTTTGCGTCGGACCAGAGTTGGCGCTTCCACATCTCTCGAGTGATTTTTATGGCCCAAAGTGACTTTGCTGAGGTGCGATCATCAGTGACGAGGGTAAGGAGGGAGCTCTGGAATGCACGATTGAGTTTATGGTTTATCGTTTTAGAATTCGAGGCACGAAGGTCGGATATGATCTTCTGGAAGAGTAGTGCTCGAAAAATCTTGCTGGGAGTTGATACCAAGACCGGGAAGAGTGTTTGAAGAAGACTGTTGAATGAGAAAAAAAAAAAGAAAAGAAAAGAAAAGAAAGGGACAGGGGTTAGCAGAAAACGCCAGAGACAGGGGACAGCTTGAGAAGAGATATCTCCACATACGTCACACTATCAATAACTTCCTTCTTCCTCAACTGACACAAAGCACCAACAACCTTCTCTCTGAGTTCTTGCTCCAGTACAGCATGATGTCCCTTTAATATAGTAATCAAATCTGTAGGGAAGGCCTTGGTCTGTTCAGGATAGCACTCGGCAACATGACCAATGAACATGATCAAATCGCGAAGAGATATGATTCCCTTATCATCTGTCGTAGCAGGGGCGAGAAGATACATATCTCGAAAGTTCTCATATTGAAGGTATTGACTGCGAAAATCTTGGAGGTAGGATCTGAAGGAAGTTGATCACAATTAGGACAAAAGGTATTTAAGACGATGACCGAGTCGACTCTTCTGAAAATGAAATAAAACAGACGTACTTTGGATCTTTCTTAATCTTATGCTGCAGATTCGACCTATCCGACCAAAGTTAGTATAAAGAAAAAGAAGAATAAAAATAAAGACTTGAATTAGCAGTCAAGTCTCCCCTCAACATTCATTCCCTCCTCCTCACTTGAGCTTTCGACGCGAATAGGTGAATGATTTAACATACAGATCTGCCTCGACCTTCTCCAAGGCGCCTAACTTCCGCTTTCCCATACTGAAGCACCATCAATCCACTCGAAAGAACCGATGAGGATGAAAAGTAAATATGAAAAGTTGTAAAGAGCTCAAATGGTGCCTTTGAAATGATTGATATACAATTATACTGGAGATGTGATTTGCTCAGGAATTTTTTTTTTCATTGTTTTATTTCTTTATTTGGTTATTCATCCATTTTGTTATTATTTGCATTTTATTAACTTCATACCACGTTTTTTATGTTTTTTCGTTATTCTACATATCTCCGCGGGAAAGATTTGCTCTCACTCGCCACACAGCATAGGTCGATGATATACGGTAGTACGTAGTAGATGCTGCGGACAGTGACTTCAGCTTTGGGTACTACTTGTTTGAATTTGAACCCTGGGTTCAAAGCCTTGTACGTCTTTCTTATTGGAATAGATTTCGTAGTGATAATGGTAGTAGTAGTAGCAATTAATCATAGTTGTCAATCGTCTCTAGCAAGTTAATGTTTTTTTCACCGCAACTCGTTGTTGAAGGAGGAATGGTGTCGTTATGGAATAGTGTACAACCCAGCATCATACCGATTATATCTGCAGAGTCCGATAGACATTTGCAGCACTAGTACGCGTAATTGCGAAATGGTTTTGATTGCCTCGAAAGGACTAATCTGATCTGGTTTGTTCTGATCTGATCAGTGTGTTCGGCGAGTGACCTAAAGAAATGCATTGAACCCATGCATGGTCGAGAAGAACCACAGTCCAATTACATGATTGATGAATCGATTGGATATGTACAGTTGTAGGTAATCAATAGCAATATCCATGATCTGGTAACGCGTCTAATAAAAGGCAGAATACGAACTTGGTGATGAGAGGAGAAGAAGGACGATTGCGCGATTCCAGTCTCTGGAACCTGCTCTATCACGGGCCTCACTCATACTTCACTCATCGTCATCTCCGCCAGCATTCATATATCTGTGTTTGATGTCCTTCCATTGTCGCTAAAGCAAGATACTCTTCGTTAGTTCATCCTCACGCAAATTCAACAGAGAGATAAGACAATAACGTACGCCTTGGTTCATGCTATCCCAGACACGATCGCTAACGGTGTCGAAAGCCCTAATGAAGAGAATAGCAATAAGAAGTCAATATCTCAATTGTGCATTCTTGCTTGATATCCGTTTTGTCAATTGTCAATCCGAGCATACATTTCAAAAGCGAATGCACCGACAAAGATAGATGTCAGGTAGACAGCATTGCGTCGGAAGAAAGTACTGCGAAGGTAAGCGTTAGTTTGGCCGGCGCGAAAGATCCCAATTGGGGGACAAGGAAGTGACATGCTTGTAAACACTGGCAGCGAACTATCAATAGAATGAGATCAGTTAACACATTCAATTGGTTCATAACAAACCCAAAGCTCATTGCAACAACTCACGCTCATCGTTGGAAAAGATCACAAAATCGGCAAATTGGAAAAGGCAGCAAATCGAAGCAGGGAAGACTGAGTAATGATGTTGATCTGCTATTTTGACTAATCACTCTCGAACAGTGCTACCCTGACTGATTCACACAATAACCGCTGAAATCGCACCGAACCGAGCTGATCAGAGGTCTACGGATAGTCCGTGATGATGGCTTTGCCGACTGCTGGATGTTGTTGATGCCGCCGCTGCGACGAAAGCCCCGAATTGGGTGGACTTCCCAGGCGGCCGGAAGGCAAATGAGTGTCACCTGATTGGCGCATGGCGGTCGAACCAGAACCAGCACCACGGCGGACTTTTGCGATGAGATTTGCTAAGATACGATAAGATAGATATATGGGGATGCGATGAGAACCCGCGAAAAATCCCCCTTCACCTGATATGATTTATTGTATATTGTTGTTGTTGTTGTTGTTGAGGAGGAGGAGGAGGAGGAGAAGGGGGTGATATGTTATGCGTGGAATGAGTGGTATTTATCTGTCACTGGGCTTGAGGTGGAAGCATGTCTCCTCGTTGTTCTTCGAACGCCTATATACATAAGCTATGTCTGAATGCCACTTATCTAGTGCTGTCATCGCCATAGCCAGAGAGAGAAATTCTGAATAATGCATTCAAATCAAGCCGTTTGCTTGACCAAATTTGTTGTTAAAATCTTCCATAGATATCGCCTTGACTTCAAGTCTTTCACCCTTATTACGGATACCAAGTAATACGGGTGAGTCAGTGTACCACTCCAAATTCGTCGTGGTTTCTCCCTGCAGTATATTCTTCGCGGCGAGGCTACCGGCGCGTATGCAGTCATTCAATCCAACCGGGCCATATGACGGTCCAGCAAGCGAGAGGGCTCCCGAGAATCGTGCTGTCAGAATCATGTTGAGTAGCGATAACGATTCAATGCTTCTCCGTGTCTGGGGAATGCAATTTCTCTGAAGACGTGCCTTCGCAACAACAGGAGTCTCTGTAATACCGAGGTGGCGTTGTAGAATATTCTTG
>JAGYHZ010000425.1:0-10751 GCA_024244195.1 Ascosphaera aggregata | reverse complement strand
CTCTCTCTCTCTCTCTCTCTCTCTCTCTCTCTCTCTCTCACCCCCTTCCTCCCTCTCTCGCGCTCCTTGTGCGACTTCCCTTCTCAGTTCGGATCCGCAATAAGCGGTTCCAGGTACCTATAGGCCGGCGCAAACTTGCCAGTCGAGTCAAACGTGAGAGAACTTGTCTTTGCATCAGCCTTGTCTTCCGTAATGTACATCTTGACCATCAACTCCTTTGTGAACGCGTACCGCGTATTTCGCAAGATGGTGTGACATATGAAACTTGTCTTCGTCAACGGAGCCTTGAAGAAGCTCGTCTTGCGCAGTTTTTCTTCCTCTTGAAGACACTTCACCATTGTATCGTACGCCTCCTGCTCCAACGCCGTGCGCGGCTTCGTGGGGATGATATTCCCCATTATCCGCACCTGCTTAGGTGCAACACGATATATCCGTTCCTTAAAGAAAGGAATCACACTCCGAACTCGAATCTCGAGTTCCGTCTCCATTTGCTTCGTTTTCGGTACCACTGTCGTGTATGCGGTGATTCTTGATACCTGGCCACGAATACCGGAGAAGCACAGCCACGTCATTAACATCCAGGCAATACTGACGGCGGACATCATGGCTCGGGTAAGATAAGGTACGCTAGCATTGTTGTCTAATCCGATGGAGAGTGTATAGACAATCATGATACCGCTTGATATGCCAGCAATGTATGAGATCATCCGCTGGGAGCGATGACTGGGACCCTCATACAGAACAATTGAGCCGCCTGCATCCCGGAGGGCTTGACTAAGTAATTGTGATGGTGAGATTGAGTACGCTGTGGCGGAAGTAGATGAGGTTGGTGGTTTTAGGGGACTCAAAGGTCTCAAAGATTGCGGTGACTTTGACGGTTTCTGTGTTACTGATCTCAAGGCTGACGAGCTGAAATGACGGAAAGGCGAGGGTGAGAGTGATGGCAATGGCAATGGCGATGGCGATGGTGGCAATGACTGTGATAATGGTGGAAAGAAAAGTAGCGGTTGAAGTCGTGATTTTGAGATACGATGGGATGCCTGAACAGGAATTGAAGAGCTCAACGCTGAAGAGCGGAGACAGGATATGCGAAACATGATGATGAGCCCTGTAGACGGTATGTTAACACTCGTCACTGAGCCTCACGTCGCATTGAATCAACAGCCGCAAAGCCGTCAATGAAGATGCCTTTGGGAGGGCGCAAAGTGCTGACAGTGGTAGCTAGAAACTCACCATGAGAGAAATTGAACGCACTCTCAATCAATATCACTTTTCCATAATGATTTCAAGACTGCGAAAACAGCGACTTCATTGATCTGCATATATTCTGTCTTTCAAAATCTTCACCAACTAGCCATTATCGTCCATCCTTTGCACTTCTACCCTTCTCCCTCTCCCCATCCTCTGTGTTTCTCTTCCTCCCTCCCCCCTTCTCCACCTCTCCACTCTTCATCCCGAAATCTCAACGTGATCAATTCAAACTTCCTCCGCGGCATCCCCTTGTGGAAATAGGCATGTCAGATTATTTAAATAAAACTTTGATCCTACCCATCTTTCCCCGTCCCCTCTCGGGGTCACGGCGAATGTCGCTTCGAAGACCAAGGCTCCGCGTCTGCATTGAGTGACCTCACGCACGACGGAGAAATTATGCGAAAGGATGAAAAAGGTATTGATTTGAGCAATTTCTTCGAATTATGAACTCTGGCTTTGTTTGATCTTTCATGTTTTTGAGCTCGCTTCAATCGGTCAGAGACACTTTAGGTATTAATATTGTATATACGCAAAAACCAGGAATTGAACATTCAACATGGTCGCCAATTTCGCAGTCGGGTTCAATGTCACCAGAGGGGCTTCTCGGATTGCTTTAAAGCCATGCAGACTCATTGCTGTTAGAGGTAAGGGTGATTAATTCCTTCTCTGCATCAATGATGCACATCACCCTCTTCTTTCCTGCAGAGTGACGGCTTCGGCTGGCGGAAAGTTATCCGCTTCATTATATGCTCGTACTATCTCTTTGTTGTTGCATTGGAGACTGCGACTGACTATGCTATCATAGCGGCCTCAACATCGACCTTCATAACCCAAAACCCTTATTACCCGCTATACCCTTCCGTTCACCAACTCCTCCTTAACAAGGGCATCCCCAACACCGACATCACCAAAATTCGCGCTACAGGTCCCAAGGGACGTCTGTTGAAAGGTGATGTGCTTTGTCATGTCGGTGATTTGGATCCAAATGCCAGTCTCAAATTAGCAGAGACGATATCGAAAAAAAGCCATCTGGATTTGAGTAATATCAAGATTGCCCCTCCGCCTGCTGCTCCTGCCCCTTCCCCCGAAAAGACAGATTATGTTCCGCCTATCCCCGCAATTGCCGGTGCCGTGGAGGCACAGGCACCGGCACCCGCAGTGGAAACCCCCAGCGCAACAAAGGTTTCTCTTCAAATATCAATCAATGAGGTAGTGAAGCTGCAAACAAAGATGAGGCATAGATTAGGCGTCGACATTCCATTGAGAGATTTCATCCTGAAGGCGGGACTGTTGGCGAACGAGGAAATACCGTTGTCTCCGAACTCCTTGAGGCGGGTCAATGATGATGCCTTGTACAATGAAATCCTTGGTATCCAGACTGCCGGAGTGCCGCGGTATAAGAGAGGTAGTATGTTCGCTTTCGTTGAGCCTGTGGAGGAAGCGAAGAAGGGTGCTAGTCACGGAAAGGTGGATGTCATTGATGAGCTTGCAGGAAACAAAGTGAAAAAAGTGAAAAAAGAGGCGCAGCAGGGCAAGGATGATGAAGAGAGGGTCTTGTCTGTTACAGTGCCCCTGGAGGAGAAGGTGAGAGGAGAGCAGTATCTGAAGAGGATGCAAGAACTTTTGCAGGACCCGGTTAAGTTGATGGCTGAAATGTGAGACAGACAGAAGATAGGGAGTTAATCATATTCAGTTCCCAATGCCAGAAACTGGCGATCACAATCATCTTTCGTTGTCTTGACTTTTATCCGTAACTGAGCTGTTCAGAACAGTGAGAGAAGGCTGCAAGTACTGGTACATATGCATATACACTTGTTTCATTATGAGGAAAAGGCAAGGTGGCCGAGTGGTTAAGGCGCGGCACTCGAATCCGTTTTCGCTATGCCGTTCATTCGTGAGCGTAGGTTCAAATCCTGCCCTTGTCGTAAAAAATTTTTCTTTTTTCTTTCTCTGTAAATCCATCTCTTCCCTATCAAACAGCTATCAGGACAGGGATTTGGATTGCATCACTCATTTTAGAAAAGACCTTGAAGGGCCTTGCAATTGCAATCATCCGATTTTATGTAGAGAGGCGAAGATTAAGAGTGACTTTCCTTTTATCTCTTTCGCGGACCTCTTTTCGAACCCGACCTTTTTGTCATATCCCGCCCCATCCCGACATATAACATCCTATAACACTTCATCACATCACAGCGTATCTCGTTACCTCCTGCCCCCATACTTCTGTACCTCACCTCACATCGCTCTGGAGTGGCCAAACCCCGGGAGAGGACGACGGCAGAGCTAACCAGGGCCAGGCATCAACAAGCTATCGTATTTCATTCCAATCATCATCGTCGATCACTCTGCTGCAAGATAGGCCGGCTGTTTTAGGGACTTGGGCTGGATTAGGCGTGGAGTCCTAGATCGTGAGATAGGCAGCAAGAGGAGAGCCACAGAGAGCGGTAAAGGCAGAGAGAGCGAGGCAGATCTGGTTATCGTCGCTATACATACAGATCTCTCTTTCTCTCCCTGTTTCTCTTGGCTCGCTCTCCAATCTCCTTCTCATCTTTCCCGTCGTCTCCATTCTGGCGCTGCGGCTCCAGATCTTCCTCCATCCGCGGCGACGACAGAAGAGACCGACCTTCTCCAGTCGGCGCGGCAACCACTGCATACATACGATTCCTCCACTCTCCAGCATCTCTCTCTTCCACCACTTATACAGTTTACAGTTTAAAAGTATACAGCACAACTACCTATCATCGGCGACTTTTTATCGCCGGGTCCAGGACGGGGACTTCGGATTTTCAAGGGATCAGATCGGATTGACAGTTATATCACATCTATATCTCTTCAGATTCATATCTTATCAATTACTGCATCGGTCGGTCAGTTACAGTCGATCCTGCAGGGAAAAGGGAAGCAGAGAATCAAAAGGAGCGAGGAAAATACCGAAAAGAAAAGAGGAAGAAGGAATAAGATCACAGACGCAGGCGCATTGATCATCTTTTGATCATACGGACTGCTTTCATCTGATTTTGATCTGGTCTGATTCAACCTACGCGGGTCATCGTCGTCGTACCACGATCAAATATATCTTTGCGGACCGTGCAGCTATCACGCTTGACCTAGTCCTTGTCAGTCCCACACATTTTATAGCTTTTCTGGCGAATTCACACCTTTCACTTATCTGTTTGGGCGCTATATTCCACTGCTCTCGCACTTATCAAACGTCACATCGCATCGCATCGTGTCGCAAATACACCTTCGAATCTGCCTTGACCACAGCGTGAGCTTAAGCATTGACACTTTGAGAAAAGGCCCGCGCATACACCCGTCTTATACGATGGCGCGCACGGCTAATGCTATTGGAGGTGCTACGGCGGTAGCGACGACCATGACGACTGCTGCTGCGGGTGCTGTCAGGACTGGAAATAGAAGTGCAAGCCGGACTCGAAGTGGCAGTGTTAGAGTAACACGCAATGCCACTAAACAGGGACATGCTCCCACGACAGCAGATCAATCAGATGAGACAACACCAGAATCGACAAGGGCAACCAATGCCAAACCTAGGACGGTTACGAGGATTAGCAAGGTTGAGATGCCGGCGCAGACACACCACCAACATATCGCGGCGGTTGGGGGTTATTCATATCCACATACTCGATCGCATACGCATTCGCACTCTCATATCAATATCTCTTCCCATGACCAAGAGTCAATTGACGCCAATTCTTCACCTAGGACAGCTACACCGACGAGTACAACTGAGGAAATCACCGCCGCTGCGTCGAGAACTTCTTCGCGGGGTTACACGCCACCATTGACGAGATTGAGGGAAAAGACCTTTTTGACACATGATTCGACTGGCCCGACATTAACGACAAAAAGCGCGAATGATGGACTTGCGCCGCCTAGGAATAGTGATCGTGTTCGTGCAACCCGACGCAGATTACGAGCCGCAGATAGCACCCAAAGCGAAACGCCGTCCCACCTACAGGATCAATTTCAAATGGAGTCGCAAATACATACCCATGAGATGCAATCGATAGCGCGACCTATTTCCACAAATGGTGAAAGATCATCGGCACATGGACATAGACCGCTGACTAGAGGCCACCTCTACTATTCATCGACTTCCTTATCATCATCATCTTCTTCTTCCTCCTCAGCTGCAGCTACAACATCCGCGCCACCTTCAACAACGGAAACACTCAATTCACTACATACCACTTCTTCCCAAGCTGCGATACCAGAGGCTGAAATGGAGACTGATCACGATTCTGCCCCAACAAATGGACATATGCTTCGAAGCATGAATGCTGGACGAGACCTCAGATATCATACGAGACGAAGTCGTACGCCAGAGGTTGTCAGTACAAACGGCAATGCCAGCATTGGGGTGGGTGTGCTGAGGGGGTTCGAGCGTGAATTGATGGCAACGGCTGGCACAACCTCAGCTACTACAGCGGCTGGAACGTCGGCGCGAGCAAGGACACCGGAGAATGGAAGGAGTGGGAGTGGGACGAGCGGTACAGGTAGTATGAGGAAGAGACAGAGGGTGTATGGTGATCGGTATGTTGTTGCCTCTACCTAGAACAACAAACGTTACTGACGTTGCACACGTTTGCTCTTCGCGTGCTAACGGGTTTTACTGAGTTCCTACGTTAGATTTATACCGAATCGTGACGGGCAGGATCTGCAGGCTAGTTATAGCTTGCTAGGTGAGGATGGCGGTCCTACAACGCCGTCAAAATCTAGGAGGAGACCACCACGTGGTGAATTGCATTTTCAAAAGGGTACATTATAAACACCAGTCCTATATCGGTGGAAGACCTGCTAACCTTGCTATCTAATGTAGTTGAAGAAGCAAACCGTACTTACTCCCGCGTTTTACGCAATGAGGTTTTCGGCGACTCCGTGCCACAGGTAGAAATCGAATCTGCCTCCCCAGACTTGCCATCGACCAATTCCGCCATGCGGACACCGCCGTCATATAAGGCTGCTTCGGCACTACCACCGGCAAGCATAACGCCGTCCACACCCTCGAAAAATTTATTCTCCTATGCTGCCAATCGAGCGTCAGGAAGTCTAACACCGTCACGAACACCAAGGAGTACACGAACGGATGGAGTTGGTGATGGAGTTGGTATCAATGGTGCTGTTGGTGGAGGTGGGGGTGGAAATCCCGCATCAAATTTTAACATGCAGAGCGATCTATACTCTCTAAGTCCCATACGGTTAGGGAGTCAGCGACTCCTGCAGAGCGCGAAGAAGCAGCCAAGATACATCAACCGTGTCCCTTACAAAGTTCTCGATGCACCCGAACTCGCAGATGATTTCTATCTGAACCTGGTTGATTGGGGTAGTAGCAATATCGTTGGGGTTGGGCTAGGCGACTCGGTATACATGTGGGACGCCTCGTCCGGAGAAGTGACGAACTTATGTAAATTGAACGACGACATTGTTACGAGCGTTAGTTGGATACAAAGAGGTACGCATCTCGCCATTGGTACGAATAAAGGATTCGTGCAGATCTGGGATGCGCAACAGCAACGACGGTTACGGACGATGACGGGACATACCATGCGTGTTGGCGCGCTAGCGTGGAATGATCATATCTTGACTTCGGGCTCGAGGGACAGGATCATATATCATCGAGATGTAAGGTCGGCGGATCAACATGTGAGGACATTGACAGGGCATACGCAGGAGGTGTGTGGGTTGAAATGGAACACCGAAGACGGACAGCTTGCGTCAGGTGGAAATGACAATAATCTCATGATATGGGATAAGTTATCCGAGACACCACTATATCGATTCTCGGATCATACCGCTGCTGTTAAGGCTATCGCTTGGTCGCCCCACCGTCGACGATTACTCGCTTCCGGAGGTGGTACCGCCGATCGAACCATCAAGTTCTGGAACACGGCAACCGGCCAGCTCATTAAGGATGTCGATACGGGATCTCAGGTCTGTAACCTAGCTTGGTCACAGAACTCTGACGAGATTGTCTCAACGCATGGCTATTCGCAGCATCAGGTCGTGGTGTGGAAGTACCCACGTATGGAGCAGATTGTCAGCTTGACAGGACATACATACCGTGTCTTGTACCTTGCAATGAGTCCGGATGGGCAGTCGGTTGTCACCGGAGCTGGTGACGAGACATTGAGGTTCTGGAAGGTGTTCAATAAAAAGAGTGGCGTGGAAGGGAGGGAGACTCGGTCGGCTAGCTCTGCAGTCATTCGATGAAGAGGACAGGGGAAGGGGACGCTTTACCTCGCTCGTGACTTTACTTGGTTGTGATCCGATACGTCTGAGCACCTCCTTGCTCGCTTGAGATTGATGGGGATGTTTACATTCATCCTTTCCGTTTGTTCGCTTTGGGGTTCTAAATTTTCTTTTCTCGTTTCGGTTTTCTCGCATGATACGGCATTGCATGGGGTGTTGATGGAGTACTATACCTCTGTTCGTTCTGTACGTCTCTTTTCGTCCTTCTCTTCCTTGTTCGCCCCCTCAACCACTGTCCGGTTCGAATGACTATCTCCCTACACGAAGAGGGATTCAAATGATCCATGATGTTACTGCCTTTTTCCCTGTATCTCCATCTTCTTCGCGCCTGGCGTAGAACTCTCCCATAAAGGAGCTGCTCCTTACTGTAGTTGGCTGGCACTCAACAGCTTACACATTTGGTAACACTGCTATAAAACAGTAATGCTCGTTATACAACAATTTGCAGCGCTGAAACATGCAAATAGACCGGGTAGAGATAAGTAAAAAAGCACCCGATTCCCTAACAGCAGTGATTGTCTCCTAGTAGGCGAGAAATGTAAGATGATAGTCCTGTCTCATCAAGGTGATTAAGGTGCTTGTGAGTAAAGGTACTATGCGCATGTACATTATTCACGTTGAAGATGCACCCGTTAGGACTGGAAAATGGGTGACGTCATGGATGATCGACATGGTTTGGCGGACCATTGGTATTCCGACGTCGAGTAGCAACGGTATGAGATCATCGCTATCAGAAAGATGGAATACTCCAGTGCCATGATCACTACTGCAAACCTTCAACTCACCACCTCGATTCTCTAAGCCTCATATCTTCTCTTTTGAGCTGAAAACAAACTGCGTGAGTCAGACAACATGGCTCCTATGACGGAAGAAGATATGGAGTGGTTTAAATCCACCTTCCATCCCATCCCAAGACCCCAGTTACCAGATGATTGCATGCAATATTCGCTATACTGGGTATCAAAAACGACTAGGAACACAGCTGATGAGAGAGCTGAACTGGCTGAGGTTCAAAAAGCAGCGACCGAACTAGTCAAGACGCACTTGCAGAATTACATATGGCAGAGGGAACCTTTCAAACTTGAGTTCGTCCGTGAAGACGGAGTTACGTTACTTCGTGGACAGACCGAATACGGCGATTCTATAGAAGATGAATGGGTCATCACTTATCTCCTGCGTGAACTGACTCGCAGATTTAATGAACTTTGGGTTCGGGTGACGGACAGTGATGGGGAATTTCTGCTTGTTGAAGCTGCAGCTACATTACCAGAATGGCTTGAACCCGATATTGCCGTGAATAGAGTAAGTTTGATCGGTCAAATTATTCATATGACCCTCAGAAACTAATTACATAACAGATTTGGATCCATAAAGGAGAACTCATTATCATCAAACCAGACTCTCATAAACGACACATCACAGAGAAGCTTAGCTTTCAAGATGCTAGAAAAGTTATCCTGGATGAACCGAAACGGCTTATGCATTCTCCCACCATAGAGGAGGAAGCTTTTTACCGCCTCAGAAATTACCCGAAGCAAATCTCCCAAAACATGCATACAGCACGCATCAGGTTACCAAGAAGGATAGCCTGGTTACTTCATATCAAGCCTGCTTTCATCTCTCCAGCCGTCGAAGCGTTCTACCTCCGCGACCCTATCTCATTGAAACCTCTGCAAGCAAAGAATGCCAACAATCTCACATTTCAAGCAGATGACTTTGTGACTGTCAGTGTCAAGTTCTCCCGAGTCGGTTACGCTCAGCTGAAAAGTCAAGATTTCGCTGTACCTACGGTTTGGGCTGGAAAGCTACCTTCACCGGATAACCAAACAGTATTCGCTTCTGCGGAAACTGGTATGAAGGTATCGTGTGGCTTTGAGATGCTCGTTTCTGATCCGCAGAATCAAGATAAGCAGTTCGTGCGTGAGATCAAGATGTTACTCGAGGATTTGGAGGCGGGCGACGAACACCTTCCTACAGATGAAGAGATTGACGCGGAATGGAGCAAAGCAGAGGATGATGAGAAATGGCTTGACATCAGTTTTGAAGACCTTGACTCTGAGTTGAAGGGCAAGAATCGGCCTGGAAGGGGAGCTGCCGGCGATTTTGGTGATGCATCGGCCCAAGAAAACCTAAGGAGGATTGTTGCGCAGTTTGAAAAATTCCTGAATAATGACACGGCTGGTTTTGAGGGGGCGGATTTTATTGACAATTATGACTTGGACGAGGACACAGACGGGGATAGCGATTGGAGTGATGAGGGAGAAGACAAGGAGCTTTCTTTTGATGAAGAAGCATTTGATAGAGCTATGAAGGAGATGATGGGCATGCCATCGCACGATTCAGCTCATCGTGTCAAATCATACAATAAGATCGAGGAGATTAATCCAGGTGACAGTGGCGATGAGGATCCCAGCCCTGAAGAAATTGAAAAGCTCTCGAAGCAGTTTGAGGCTGAGCTTAGTACGACTGGAGTCTTGAATCATAGTGGGACACGAGCTGGTAAAAATAAGGGGAAAGGCAGGTCAGTCAAGGGCAAGGAAGCAGCTGATCCAGAAGACGTCGCGAATTCGGTTGACGTGAAAGACATTGACGACAATCCTAAAATTAACTTAGCACGAAACTTACTGGAAAGCTTCCAGAGTCAGGCTGGTGCAGCGGGCCCGTCAACTAATCTTATGGGACTCATGGGCGTGAAGATGCCGAAGGATGACCGTCACGTTTAGAAGACAGCTCTGTATTCGTCGCGTTACTATATTCTACACCACCAGTTTCACATTCTCAAGCGCTCTACCACTCTGGTGGCATGGGCATTCACCCCTCTTCGCTTTGACCCTACGGAGTAGGAACGGCTCATCAGAGACTCTTTACATGTCTCTGAAGGGTTTCTGGCCCGCAAAGAGTTTCTGACTGGTGGAATAACTGATGTACGAAGCCAGGGCAGTCATTGGCACGGTTTCTCCAGAGTCAATTGTTCGTCAGCAGCGATTTGACCCGGCGAGAGCCCAATGAAGCCATGGAAGGAACTCGTGCTCATGCCACAAGCCTTAGAGACAACTTCCAGAATCACATATGCAGCGTGGAAAGCGCACTGCGCTCATGGGTTACTTGAGGTCACCTTAACATGTGATAGCTAAGGCTTATCTTCAGATTGCAAGCTGCCAATAGATGGTGCTGGTGGCGAGGTACAGCCGAGCAACACTCGATGTTTCCATGGAATAGTATATAATAGG
>JAGYHZ010000424.1:0-10767 GCA_024244195.1 Ascosphaera aggregata | reverse complement strand
TAAAGCCGAGATTGGCGAAATTGCAGGCGACACTTTTGCTACCTTTCTGGATGTATTGCATCTCACTCCCAGGTATGGCACGAATTTTTCTCGAAAACCTTCCCTCTCCCAGCGCGAGCATCATGCTAACTGAAGTATTTCCCTCTCCTACTACAAAGAGGTCGTTTCGACATCGACATGTACGAAAATTCCTTCCGGCTTCGTGGCAAGACATACGACTACAAGATCCAGTTCCAATCCATCAAAAAATTCTTCCTACTCCCCAAAAACGACGATACCCATACTCTTATCACCCTTGGCTTGGATCCGCCACTACGCCAGGGTCAGACCAGATATCCATTCCTTGTCATGCAATTGAAGTTGGACGAAGAAATTAGCATAGACCTCAACATGACTGAGTATGTTTTAATTGCCTCTGGAATGATCTCATTTCTCGCGCACTTTATCCGCGTTCATTCGCTAACAATGTACCGAAACAAAAAGGGACGTTTTACAATCGAGGTACAAGGATCGATTGCAGCCACACTACGAAGAGCCTATTCATCAAGTCATCACGAAAGTCTTCCGAGGCCTCTCTGGCAAGAAAGTCGTCATGCCATCGAAGGATTTCGTCTCCCATCACGGTCATAGCGGCGTGAAGTGCTCCATTAAGGCAAATGAAGGCTTGCTCTTCTGCCTGGATAAGAGCTTCATGTTCGTCCCTAAGCCGGCTACTTATATCCAAATTGAAAACATCTCGGTGATTAAGATGTCTCGGGTCGGTGGTGCCATTTCTGCAAGCAGAACATTCGATATCACGATGACATTGAAGAATGGCATGGGAGAACATCAATTCAGCAATATCAATCGGTGCGTTTATTCAAAACAGATTCTTTTGAAGGGAGAAAGAGAGAGGGAGGGAGAGAGAGAAAAGCGAAGGCAATCAGACTGCATATAGAGAACTATCAAACTAACTTGTCATATCAACAACCAAACAGTGAGGAACAACAACCGCTTGAAGAATTCTTCAAGGCTAAGAACATTCGCTTCAAAAATGAAATGGCAGACGATGCTTCTACTCTCATCGCCGCTGCACTTGATGACGATCTTGCTTCTTCCGGCGACGAAGGCGACCGTGCCGCCAATGGGTCCAACGATGAAGATTCTGAGTCCGCCGACGAAGATTTCGAAGCCGAGTCTGAGTCGGATGTTGCTGAGGAGTACGATTCGCAGCACGAAAGCAGTGGAAGCGGTAGTGAAGGAGAAGGAGCATATCAAGACGAAGAAGATGAAGATGATGAAGATGCGGATGGTGATGTGGATATGGACGATCAAAGGCCAAAGAAGAAGATGAAGACAGGGAAATAAAAGGACACACACGAAATGGACAACGAAAAGGGGGAACACAAGAGGGCAACAGCTCTGTACGGTGTCTCTAGTTCCCTTTTTCTGTTTCAAATCCCCCTTTCCCTCGTTTTGAAACTAAAAACTAATCCATCCTAATAGGATGAGTATCTTCTGTGACAAATTTATCTTTTTTTCTTGTTTCTTTCCTTGTTTTTATTTTTTTTCTTTTTTCTTCTTTTATCTTTCTCCTTCTCTCTTTTCTGACGCCCTCTTGATAACTGTGTCCATATTACTTCGCCTTTCTGCTGCTGTTGGCCTTGCCGCGAGTCCTTCCACGTCGAATCCCGACACGGCATCCCTGTTCTGCTAAAGTCCTGCTGATTGCAGTACTCTCCATTAGGTCCGGGAATTCCCTTGCACTGAACACATGGAAGACGTCTGATCTAACTGAACCTCTGAATATTATTGATGACGATTCAGGCTCTTGAATCTCTTCATAGAGATAGAAATGCAGACGATAAGAGCCATTTTTCTTGATGGAGAGATCAGGAAAGTAGAAATAACCCGCTTTCTCTGGCCTGTCGAGGTAGGACACACCTGACACAGGAACACCCAACAACAGAGAGCTCACGGACAAATCCGCTGTAGACGCCTTTGCGGTAGATTTAGACACAACTGCAGTAGAACCCTGCCCAGTAGACGCCTGTTCCTCGGTGGTGGTCGGCGGCGGATGCTCAGTCTCCAATTGAGCGTAAAGAAAGAAATTGGTATTATGGTTGGCAGTCACCTCAATTGAAGGGGCATTGCTTGCAAATTGGCTGTAAATATGCAGTTCTACAACAGGCGGGGGGTCAACTGGTCTTCGGTCCGCTGCAGCTGTTCGGTCCCCAAAAACAGTCAGTTAAGTCAGTCAGTTCCTCGCAAGCGTGAAGCCATCACTTACATTTGGATCCAAATCCGCACGCTCTTGCTTGATAAGGCTGCTGAATTATCTTCAAAGCATAGGAAATGATATTTCCCGACTCGTTGGTCCTGGCCGCCGTCATGTCAGTCATCGTCGGGACACTTCGCACCAACATACCCGAAACATGTGAAGTAGCACGATTAGGTTTGAGAACGAAAGAGGATGAAGGGGGCATATAAGGAGAAGAAGAAATACTGACATGGCCGATGCTAACTACGACTGGTCTAGCCGTTAATGATATTCACAAGATAAAATGGTGTGTAAAAGCCATTGTGCCCGGTCGGTATCCCTGTGATCAGCTGGTGTAATGAGAGAGTCCTCGTTATTGACAGCTCAATGCAGATCGGCACATCCGCCTTCCGTCAGCGGCGGAGACGAGGCAGGCAGGCAGGCAGGCATACAACCGGGCTGTCGCATGAGACCAGTAGATCATTGATCAATATCGGTAGAGTTAGGCGGAAGATATGAGCGAAAATGGAAGAATTGAGAATCAGAGGCAATTGGGCATCGTAACTAAATCATGAGAGAAGTCTGGTGCAAAGAGAATGAGGAAACAAAAAGTAAAAGATAGGAAGAGCAACGTCCTGGCGGCGTTTTGAAGCCATGGTGGCTTGATGTAGCACACGATTGTCACGCGCTAATAACCGGCCTTTTTCTTCTGCGTCTTATCAATCAACTCCAGCCATTGCGCCTTTACACCCCTCTCGGCTAGAGCCTGCTGGACGGCCTTCTTCTGATCACCTTGAACAAGTACCTCCATCGTGTCCTTGGTGAGTTTGTTAGTCGTGCTACTGCTAGCGCACTTCCTTTGTAGCTCTTCGGCCAATGAAGACGCATCAATAGCGAAGGGTTCAAAGCCAGTGATTTTCGTCACAACCTTGTTGCCCGTACGGCGTTGAAGCGTAATCGTCACCTTAGGTCCTAAGCCAGGCTTTATTTTAGCATCTTGAGGAGCTTGACCTGGCTTGACGAGCGCGTAATGCGGTACGAGCAGGGAAGGGTCCGATATAAGTCGCTTGAGAAGTACATCACGGTATATAACGCCTCTGGACAAGTATACTTCATCTTCTCTGTGAGTGGATGAAAATATGTTGTTGGCAATGAACGAATTGAGGGTGATTAGACGTGGGTTTGACTTTGAGATAATTGGCGGTTCCTCTGCGGCAAGGTACTCGTTAAGACGCTTCGATATGTCGGACGAAGAGTAGTAATTCCTCCTGTCAGTGGAGGAAAGCGGGGGAAAGAGGTCTGGTGTCAATTTTTGTACTGGCTTGTAGAGGACCAGGACGTTCAGATTCTGCCCTGAGGTCGATGCAGCAGAGCCTTGACCTCCAGACTGACCCGCTGCACCTGTGCTTTCTGATAGGGGCTGTGCTTGTGTTCGTGTCTTCGGGAGTTTGTAAGGAACGAATTCCTGCACCATGCGATGAGAGAAGTCAATGTCCAGGATGACTGTTTCCCCGCCATTTCTGTCCTTGGAGTGTACAAGTTTCTGTTTGTGAAGATGCTTTATGAATTTCTTAACAGTTTTCCAGCTAGTTTTCTTGATGTTGTAGTACTGTGCCTCCTCGGCAGTGCGGATAGGTAGGTAGGGTGTTACTATATTGGCTATAAGTGTAGTCGGTAGAATTGGGAAGCTGATATCATGAGTAGGTGATTGTGAATGAGTGTTCATCTGCTTATGAATGTGAAAGAGGAATGCAGCAATGAATGCCTTATCAATGTCTATCAGACGGAAGACATCAGCAATGAGGTCCCGAGGCGGACGTGATGAGCGTGAACGATCTACATACCTTGCGCAGTCAGCTCCGGAATCTGGACACGCTCAACTTGGTCAATCTTCGCTCCTAAGGGAGCTTCAACCTCAACCTCCTTTTCTTGGGGCTCCTCGAGAGAAAGACCCTGCAGGGCGTCATTCGGAGCTTCAGCATCCTCGAGGAACAGTCTCCCGTGAGACCACCCATCGATATGATCCGGTGCCAATTTTCCTGCTTTGCCAGGAGGTCCCCAGCTCCAAAGCTCATCTCCTAGCCATTGCATACCCTTTACCGCATGACCTTTCTGCCTGTACACTTCACCAAGAGATGAGATGTCAATCTCACATATTCCAACAAACGTAGGAACAGTAGGCTTGTCTGTGCTTGCAAGAGCAACAATAGCTCCCTTGACAGCACCAAGAGGAAAAGGTGGACCACCGACAAGACCAGGGATCATGAGATCAGCACCATTGTAGAGCTTTTCCATAACCATTGGGGGAGTATGCAGCAATGGTATAAGGCTCGGGTGACGCCATAGAGTGTAGACGGTAGGATAGAATCTCTCATCAGCACCAGGTCCTTGGTCCAAACGAAACCACAAGATCCTCTCTTCTTCGCCGGGGAAAGATCCAGCATAGATTGTTCCAAGTACAGGCTTGAGCTTGGGACCAACGGTCGTTTGAAATCGGCCAGAGACAACGCCTTCAGGAAGAAGACCTGATCTCACTGTTGACAGATTTGCTGTAGCCGTCGAAGGTGCTGATGGCTGTTCATCTGCAGGAGCTGCGACCCCAGCACTCGCACCAGCATTAGCACCAGCAACATCATTTTCAGATAAGACCTTGATCTTATACTGCTCAATGATCTTGTCAGCGACCTTTCGCTTTTCTGAAGAGCGAAGAGGCGCGAGTGGTTTGATCTGTGCCAAAAGGACGAGGCTTGCGTCAGTGTTGGATCTGCAGTGACAATTTTTTCCGTATCTTTATTTTCTTCAATCACTTCTCTTTCGCGACTCCCTTTAAAACCAAAGCAAGGAGGATGATCATACAGCGGGCTTCTTTTTGAACATGATCTGCTTGCTATCCGACGAGAATATACTGATCTCCGTCTAGTTGACAATGATTACTTATGCATCGCCAGTGTATGACAATTTTTTGGAGTGCGGTGGATTAATTGGGTCAAGCATACATGTGTATATCATCAATGTGTTCACGCGTACCATGCGGACGGTTCAGATGTTTAGGCTCAAATATACGCATCTTCTCCTCCCCCCCACAAGAACAACCTCACTCGAAGAGGTGGACATTTGTGATGATACTTGCGATTGCTACTGCCGATAGGACAGGCAATTAGGTTAACTTGATGATGAAGATGATCCATGATCATCATTGTGACCATCATGAGAAAGGAGAGCTGCTTGACGTCTGAGTCGCTCCTGCCACGATGACTCCCGCATACTGATCGATGACAGATGGATGATTATGATTATGATTATGGTTATGGTTATGGTTATGCGCCTGATGCTCCTGCATGCACCGTCGCGACGGTCATCGCTGCCTTATCGTCGACGAGTTGTTGTAAAAGCAGAGGAGATGTCCAGATTTCTGACATGGAGAAGACATGATTTGACGATGATGTTCAGGCCATTCTTAATTTGTATCTATATCCTCCTGCGAGCCCTGATATCACCGGTTGATGCGTTCCCGCTTCCTATAAACGAAGAGCCTACTACTCAATACACTGAACCTCATCTAGATCATCATCTGCTGGACAATGGCCTTTGCGACTCTATGTTTGGTGTCCCCCGTCTGCGGTCTGTGCCTCTTGAAGAGCGAAGTTTGAACACGCTCATTGCTCCCGTGGAAGAGTCGCGCGGCGGAGCATATTCTGGTGGAACAGCTGCCTGTAGATTGAACAAGACAGCGGCGGAGATTCGTCCTCCAGTTTCAAAGCCATGGAGGTCTGCATCGTTACAAAGTCCCGCGAGACTACGTGGAAACAGCACAAAGGCGTACTATCGCGAACAAGTATTCAATGTGGAGGATTACCCCTGGAACACGATCGGTCGCCTATTTTTCAGCAGGTTCGAAGGCGACAGGGGTGGATGGTGTACCGCGACCTTGGTCGGTAGCAATCTCATCATCACCGCCAGTCACTGCTACCCATGGGGTTATGGTAGAGACAACTGGATGCGCTTCGTTCCTGGGTTCGGAAACGGCACGGAACCATTTGGTAGTTCTTATGTATCCCGATGTCGAGGGATCAGGAACGCAGTCAACGTCACGGGAACGGACTACATAGTGTGCGAGTTATGTCAAGCGCTGGGCCAGAAGACGGGATGGATGGGCACACATTGGTGGTCAAGAGATTCAGTCTACAAGCAACGGCGATGGAAAAGTTCAGGTTACCCAGTGGACTCGTACAAGGGCAATTCGCTCATGTTACTGTCGGACCTATGGGTGGATGAAGTACACACGGATGGACGATACGGCAAAGAGATTGAGACTCGCGTTTTTGCATCACCAGGATGGTCTGGCGGGCCTCTTTGGGGGTATATTGACGGCGAGCCGAGGATCGTGGGGATATGCAGCGGGGGGGAACGAGCATGCAGTCAGAGAACCGAGGGGTGCGCGGGATTAGACGCCATTGATGACTATCACGACGTTTCTGCAGGAGGACGGCTGATGACGGAACTTGTGCGACAAGCGGGCAGCAGCAACCAAAGGCAGAAACAGAAGGACAAGCAGAAGCAGAAGCAAGGGATAGGAGACGATTAAGCGAGGAACGAGGCTACGACGGTGGAAATGATACAGATGAATCCGAAATCACGCTTAGTACGAAATACGACTACGATACAATCGGCGATGGCATTGGCATACGCACACACACGCAGGGGTAATCGACATACGCATGAAAGAGGCAATGGAAGTTTCTCATCTCGCACCTCGCACCTCGCACCTCGCACGTGGCGACCGAAAGATGGCATCAAATGATTCAGAGGAAGAGCAAAGTGGATGATGATTGACCGGATGAGATATCATTAGACAACACCGAGAAGAAAAGCGAGACAACAGAAAGAAGTGAGGATACACTGATTCACATCTTCTCCAATCTCCTCATCAACCATCCTTCTCTTCGCGCTGACAATTGAGAGACACGGAAAAGGAAGGATATGTATGACCTATCGTGTTAAGTGTATAATCTGTGATGGCACTACATGGGAGAGAGAGAGAGAGACAGCTAAATAGGAGAGATGATGATCAAAGGTCAGGAAGACGATTGTGATGACTTCTTCCTCTCCCTCTGCCAGCCTGTTCGTCTGTCAATCAATCAATCAATCAATCAACATATCTATCTACATAACATTCTTCTTATGCTTCCTCCTCATCTCCCCTTCGTAGACGACAGATTTACTCATTTTTACAGCAAATTTTTATTTTTATTTTTATTTTTTACTTAACTCTTTTTCTTTCCCCCTCCCGCCCAACCGTCAAATCTCATCTCTTCCTCCATTCCATGGTTCATCGTCCATCTTCTCATCCTCTTCCCCCAAGACAATCTTCATTTAGGCCATCTCTGCATCTCTAACACACAAAAGGGGATTGGAAAGGGAAAGGAAAGGTCTCTCTCGTCTTATTCATCCTGTATCATTCCCGTCTCATCTTCTGCTTCTTCATCGTTTGCTTCAGCAGCAGCAACTCCTTCTTTTCTTTTCTTGTCTCATCTCGATTTCATATAGTCCAATTCGGTGTCTGGGATATGATGTACTCGTTCGTCGTGTAATCCATTAGCGTCTGACATATCATCCTCATCATAACCATCTTCTACCTGGTTTTATTTCTCTTTCTCGTTTCTCTCCTATCTCTCTTCAGCTATCTTCATCACTTCCCATCTCTCCATTACAATTCTTCTTCCCTCCTGTTGTCTCATGGATAATGACAGATTTCACACTCAAATCTTCTTCTCCTTCTCCCAGTCTGCGACCGCTAGAACCAATTATCCTCAATGGTGATCTGGAGAATATGCTTGGAGACGGTGATTTCGCTTGTTTCGATCCTTCTGTCCTACGATCCCATTCTGCAAGTGGCGACGACGACGACCACGACCACAACTCTCGTTTCTTAGACCGTTATTATTGCCATCGAAGATTATCTATCTCTGATTGTTCACCTTCTTCAAAATTTCTTACAAATCCAGTCCCTATTTACAGCAGCAGGAAACGGCCCGCGTCATCTATCAGTTTTGATATCTCCAACAATTCTTCTTCTTCTACTTCGTCCGACGTGCATTCTGACTCACCGGAAGGCTCCAGCCACGCTTCTTCTGTCGGATCTCCGGGTCCTGATCGTCCTGCACCTGGTTCTGGTCCCGCTACTGCTTCTGTTGCTTCTCACTTTCGCAATTGCTCAGATCCCACTGCCATGTCATTCACTCGTGAAGAGCAGACCGACGGCTTTTCTCCCGCCCGGTTTCGCACCGATGGCTGGCTTGATTTCGGAAAATACTCTTCTCCCGTCGGAGATGCCCTTGACTCCAGTCTAGACATGCACGACGACGTGCTTGATCTTGAAGCCAGTAATAGGGTCATGGATGCTGCCTTTGATTTCGAGAGTGCTGCTGGTGTCGTCTCATCCCATCACGATGGTGACGGTAATGATACGCAGAAGATGATGGATGGCGTCGACCTCCCTCCGCACTCACAGCCGGAGACTGCCTTGAACGCTACTCCTTCCGTTAATCCACCAATACTTTCACCAAATGTAAGTCCATTGCTTTCTTCTTTGGCATCCAAGACTCCCATTATCTTTGTTGATTACCTATTTCCGCAGATACTAACTCTTTCTGCTGTTTCTTCTTTCTTTTTAGAAAACTTCACCCTCACTTTCAAAAGATTATCGGTCAAATGCTTCGCCAAGATTAGGATTTCCCAACGCTTTCAACACTATCACGGAAGACCGACAGAGAGACCAATGGAACATACGCTCGCCCACCTCGGACATGGAGGAGACTTTAGGTAACATCCGTATGAGTGGAAGCTCTCCTGCCAATTCTGCTTTCGCAAGTTCAGACTACAGCTTTGGAACCGGCACCGATCGCATCGCTTCATTCACTGTCGCATCGAGCGGTTCTAGACCAGATCTACCTACAACTACAACAACTACAACAACAATAAGGGCGGCAGCAGCCCCTAGTCATGACTCCTCACAATCTATATCACCTGTTCTCATCGTCCATCCTACCTCCCAGAAATCTAGGGTCGAGACACAGATTCCTATCAGATTGACACTATGTCCGTTACCGCAAGGAGTGAAGAAATTACGTTTACCAAGACACAGCGTTTCAAAATTGAAGTTCTTTGCAAAACCGGGCACGCCACGATCCGCAGAAATCTTGGAGCTATATGCAAACGTCGTATGTACGAGCACCATGCAGGATGAATCAAAATTAGAGAATGCTCTGGCTAGGGCGCGGGGCGATATTTCTTCACAACAATCTGATTCTGACTCACCTTTGAGCGGTGGCGATGTCAAGATATGTCCTAACTGTATTAAGCGGGAGCGGAAGCGTGCGAACCGGAAGAAACAACGCAAGCCTGAAGAGGAGGAAATATTTCAACGTGACGAAGAGAAGCGCATTGTCGTCTTTAATACCACCGAACTCAGAGATTGGGTTGAACCTCCTCGCACGGCTGGCATCGAACATCTCCCTCCAGGAACGATGCAAGTTGAACTACCAATGCGCATTGCCTGCTACTGTCGCCACCAAAGCGAGAAGATGGGTTTTCAGGTAATCTTCACAATCAAGGACTATGAAGACAATGTCATTGCTCAGTCAATCACCAACTCTATCATGATTACGGACGATCATAAAACACATGCTACGGCAGCATCGCAATCTGTATCTTCGGTAGCGCCAGATCAGTTCAGTATGCCGAATGCCAACGTATTTACGGCTGGCAATCAGATCAATGTTTCTGCTGCAACAAGTCCATACTCGAACTCATTCCGACTTTCTCATTCTACCACCGACCTCGCCAGCATGAGGCAACCTTCCCTATTTTCAAATCCATCTCAGCTTCCCAACAATAGGTCCATAAACCGGGTTCCCAACGGTGTTGCATTCCCAGCCTCGGTATCTAGACAGTCGTCTGTCGCCACTACTGTCTCGAATGCCGGCACTCGACACACATCTCCTGTAGATCGACAGGGCCCTTCATCAAAACGACGCAAGCATAGCGGACAAGGTCGCATCCCCGCTGAGTTGACGATGACAAGGCTCAATGGGTCCCACACCGCATCACCTTCAGCAATCCCAGACAACCAGGTGAAACCGTCTGATTGCGGATTTGCTATACAGCCTACTACGCCCTCGCTTCCTGCGAACATCTCACCTGCCCCCCAGCTTGCAGGTGACTCATTACTCATGAATCAACTTACCGATACACTCTCACGTGAGATGATTACAACACCTACATCCACTCATACCAGTCGACCTGGTTCGCCTACCTCCTCTAGGCCACTCGATACTAGATTTCCAACGGCTGCTGCTGCTGCTGCCGCCGCTGCTCTAACTGGAAATCAAGTATTTGGGCTCAATCCACCGAGCTCGTTGACGAGGATACAACCAGCCATGATACACAAATTGGTACCGTCAGAAGGTTCAACTACCGGTGGGAGCGAGGTGACAATTCTAGGTAGTGGGTTCTTCCCTGGTATGGAG